>VRLP01001145.1:0-147940 GCA_009660295.1 Lophius piscatorius | reverse complement strand
TCTCAGGGCTCCACAGACGACTGACACATTTAAAAAAGGACTTAAAACTTTCCTTTTTAGCAGAACCTATAACCTTAATTAACATTGCTGGTTTTTGGTAAGGTTTTTATATAGTTATTATTTTATTTCTTTATTGATGCTTTTATCTGCTTTTGCTTTGTAGCACTTTGAGATTTGATCCAAATGTAAAGTGCATTATAAATTAAATGTATTATTATTATTATTATTATTATTAAATAAATTATAATTATAAAATATTTAAAATCTCAGTTTGTATTTGAACACATTCTCATCCACAGGCCATAATCGGGCTTCTGCACAGTTTTTGCAGTTCTTGTATTGTGCTCAATGCTAGATTTTAATGAAACCTTATGTTTACGGCTCAGGCAGAGGTATTATTGTTTGCGTATAGCTCCCTCTAGTGGTCATAGGCAGGTTTTTTGCAGCAAAAATCCCTCTCTGGGGTTTAAATCACATTTTTGACATGTGCAGAATCCTCTTGGTCTTGTCCCACAATCACTGTGTGGAATCACTGAAAATAAATCATTTAAGGTTCTACCTGTCCACAGACATCACAGTTATGCAAATACACCTCAATCAGAAATAACCAGCTGAACATTTGCACTCAAGGAAGAATAAAAATCTATAAGGAACTTAACAGCGTAAAGTGTCTTTCAGGTTAGGTTTTTGTAATGCAGTGTCAGCATTAATTTAAAACAAGTCCCCACTTTCTTCAGATTCTTCGCAGAACCCTGCAACTAAAGAGATCATGCAACCTTCTCTAAGACGCCTGTTTTTGTTTACACCGAGCGAAACAGCAGCCTTAACCGTCCATTCATGAGAAAAATATGTTTAGCTTAAGCTGAATGTCAGAAAGTTAAAAAAAACAAACACTCTAAATAAATAAATGATTAACAAGCAGGTTTATTACTGCAAGGCGGACAAGCGAGCCTCTCAGCGTACCTCCAGTAGGTCCTCTAAAGATCTAACTGGTATAAAACGTGTATAACTCTTTGATCTACTGTGAGACTCCTGCTAGATCTGCTCACGCTTTGATTTCTGGGCATTATCGGCGCGCTCCGTCCATGTTGGATGAAACCATCTGCTGCTCTCTGTCCATCGCTGCTGTTGTTACAAGACCATTAAACCCACCACCGTAAAACTGCTGTTCCTAACAGAACAGCTGGAGCGGGTGGAGGAAGGCATGGACACCATCAACAGGGACATGAGAGAGGCAGAGAAGAATCTGACAGACATGGCCCGGTGCTGTGGTCTGTGTATCTGGCCAATCAGGAAGTAGGTTTGACCATTGCCCAACTGGTGGACTTTGAAACCGATACCGGTGCCCAGTTCCATTATCTGAGGTCAAAGGAATGCTTTTTGGTTCTGCAATAAGAGATCATACATGCAATTCTATCCACACATAAAAGGGTTGGAAAGTCCTAAAACCACAATAGCACTCACCAATTGATTTATAGGGATGATTTATTTGGTACATTATAGGCCACCGCAGTCAGATGACCTTTACAATTTTTGTTCTTCACCTGATGCTGCGTTCACCCCAAACATGCTGCTGTATATGCTTTCGTGTCACAACGGTTTATTTTACACAAGTGCCTGTCGCTGCAGGATCAGAAAAACCAGTAGCTTGTCCTCAATTTGCGCATCAATGTCCCACTGACCTGGAGATGAAGACATAATGGATCTGGGCACCGAGTCGACTCACTGTATAAATGCACAGCTCGGCCCTGCATGGCCCAGTTCGCTCTTCGGCAGAGAAGTAGTTGTAGTGCAGAGCGACCTCACTTATAATTTGCTAGTGACTTTTTTTTGTTTCATGTTGAGTTGCAGGTGGTTTTTCAGTTCAGCTGAAGCTTGTGGGAAATCGTCTGTGTTAATTTTTTTTTTTTTTCTTTCTCCATCCTTCCTTTCTCTTCCCATCATCCTTTCACTTCATCAACTCCCTTCCTTCTCTTTATACTTTCCTCTTCACCCCCTCGGTCTTCTTTCCTGTTTTGCCTTTCCCCTCATTCTGCATGTACACCTTTGTTCTTCCTCTCTGCTCCTCCTCTCGTAGAGCAGTTGGAACGAATAGAGGAAGGTTTGGATCAGATCAACTCTGATATGAGGGAGGCAGAGAAAAACCTGACTGACCTGGGCAAGTGCTGTGGCCTCTGCACCTGTGAAAAGTAGGTGGATGTGTGTGTGTGTGTGCGTATGTGTGTGTGTTCATTTGACCGATATGAGTGACTCTGAGGTAGGTGCATGAAAGTTTGAGATGATCACCAGAAGACTGCTGTCTATTTCCTGTTCAACCACTGATGAAGAGTAAGGCATTTTCCATCATCCTTCGTTGTTGTCATTTTCCCTCCATGCGTACCGCAGATAACGTAATGATGTAATAAAAAATGGTAGTTTTCCGTTTCTTTCTTCATTAGTTGCTTCAGCTTTCTTTGCTGCCTGCTTGCTTTGCTTCTGCAAGAGTTTATTGTGTTAATGGACCACAGCTCTGGCCGGCTGAGGTAGCACTAGTGTGGATACAGCATGATCCTCTTTTAAACTTAAAGGAACAGTTCACTCAAATAAGAAAAAAGTTTTTTTACACACCCCCATGCAGATAAAATTTTGTGTGTACAAAACAGTTTTGTAGCATTACCCCAAACATGTAAAATGCCCCAAAACAACGGGGCAAATTTACAAATCCTATGCTGATCCCAAGACTAACCCTACTCCGCCTCTCAGCTTGACATGCCGATAATGTGTCTCCAGCACTGATCAAATAACCAAAAAAACATTCAACTAGAGTGCTCTCATGAGAGCTCATTTCTTCTGTAAGTTCTAGTTGATGTACTCTTAACGAACACGTCCACAGGAAGGGGTGTGTACAAACCCTTTTACTCTCTTAGAGAGAGTAAATATCATATTCTATCAATCTCTTTGGGGTCTCTGGAGACTCGGATTATTCCATATGAGCTGTATGAAATCTTTTTTTATTATTCCTGACGTGAACAAATTGAAGCAGATGGGAAGTACTTTTAATATAACTCCTGAGTATTTCATATAAATATATATTCATATATTTCAAATCATATCCCTGTCATCCTCCATTCTTTATGACAGTCTTGTAATGCTGTTTTTCCTGTGAAGCTCTTGCAAACAGACTTTCCATCAGCATGGGGTAGACGTTAAAGTTCCATATTTGGGTGAACTGTTCCTTTAACAGAGTAAATTCGCCGTTTAAAGGCACTTTCCTCTCGTTTCTTTCCAGACTGAAAGCCTTTGAGGAGAGCGGTGCCTACAAGGCAGTTTGGGGCGGAGCCACCGGTCAGGATGGCATTGTCTCCAATCAGCCGCCATCGTCCCGGGTGGTGGATGAGCGGGAGATCATGATCATGAGCGGAGGATACATAAGGAGGTAGAGAGACGGAGCAATGGGCGAGTCTAATGGAGTCAAGCAGCTGTGGTGTCATGTTGAGTTTGTGTTTGCTCCTCTTTAGAACAGAGTGACATGTGATACTAGCAGCCATCAGTCATAGGGGCAGCTGGACAAACATGATCACAAACACACACACTTGCTTTCTGTCGCAGGGTTACGAATGACGCCCGAGAGGACGAGATGGAGGAGAACCTGGCTCATGTAAGCAGCATCGTTGGAAATCTGAAGAGTATGGCCTTGGACATGGGGAACGAGATAGAAACACAGAAAGACCAGATTGAACGCATACACGGAAAGGTACGAGCCCATGATGGTTCATGAGGCAGCAGCAAACGTCCCAGATGCCACAATACTTTCTCCAGTGGTTATTGGCCCCATCATCGTTATCAAACCAAAAACCTTCTTCAAACGTCATTTTTAAAAATATAGATAACCTAGCATAGTAACGAGGAAACGGACTGAGCTGCAAGAAAGGATCTTTCTGATGAAAGGCTTAAAGACAGAAACTTTCGGCTGTATGCTGCGTTCACTCTGTCCATATGTGCGCGCATTTTGTGAAAGTTTATGAATACGGATAAAGTGGATCGGTATCCCAAGTAATCAGTGTCTCAATAATCTAAGCAAGACCTGCACAAACAAAATAATGTGAAAACGTTTTTAAAAACTTCTCCGTCCACATGTTGCGACGTATCCAATGTCTCACAGACCAACGCACACAACATCATCTCAGATTTAGGCAGGTTTTTTTTTCAAAATTAATTGTTATAACTGCTGAAATAAATCGAGATGCCATCACCATCTCACAGACATTCAACCTTTTACTGCCATCTTGTGGACCAATTGATGCCAAATAATCCAGTATCCGATACTGGATAAAATGAAACGGTGACATGGCTCTAGTGCCTCCACAATGTAATGATAGGGTTGTAGTGCCTCTGTGACATAATGATGTGACTCTAGTAACTCTGTGACGTACTGACGTGACACTAGTGCCTCTGTGACGTAATGACGTGACTCTAGTGCCTCTGTGACATAATGATGTGACTCTAGTGCCTCTGTGACATAATGATGTGACTCTAGTACCTCTGTGACGTAATGACGTAACGCTAGTACCTCTGTGACATAATGATGTGACTCTAGTGCCTCTGTGACATAATGATGTGACTCTAGTGCCTCTGTGACATAATGATGTGACTCTAGTACCTCTGTGACGTAATGACGTAACGCTAGTACCTCTGTGACATAATGATGTGACTCTAGTGCCTCTGCGACATGACATGACTCTGGTGTTTCTGCGACATGTTTTCTTATGACATGTTTGTGGATTGATTATTATTTTTCACCGCCTCGCCATAAACTCATAGAATAAATGTTTATATTCTTGAGTTTTTCAGATTAGCGATATAAGGTTTGAGTTGCTCGCCCAAGACTTTCAGATTTTACTATATGCTGCAACATTTTTAGCAGGGGAATGGCTGAACTATGACACTCCTAAATTACTCCAAGAAGAGGAGCTGAGGCTCCTGGGATCGTAGCTAGTAGCTAGCTAACCGGTTTTTGTGTTTCATCATTGAATTGCGGACAATCCGGAATAATTGTAATCCTTGGGGTTGACTGCAATGCTAGTACAACCTGTTATGAGACGTTTTAGGTTCTTACTAACATTTTCTTTTTCGTTGCAGGCCATTCTCAACGTATCCCGCATCGACGTGGCCAACCAGAAAGCCAACAATCTCATGAAACGATAGAAGGAGCACTCTTCCATTTTTTTCCTACTTTTGCATGCTGGGCCAAAGTAGTGTCGCTGATATTGTCTGCCTTAGTCACCTTTTAAAGTTCTTCATCATGAACGTTCGTGAAGTCGTGTCTCTCACCTCATGCTACCGAACTCTCATAAAACTTTTGATGTGATGCTCATTTATTTATTGCTCTATTTGTGTGGGGATTTTCCCGATGACGCCTTAATCGCTTTGCATTTCCAACTGCGCATTTCCCCTGGAGGTGGCCTTTGTTGTCACTCAGCAGAGAGCACAGGAAGCTCTAACGGGGAAAGTGGGTCACTGCAGCAGCAGCGTGACCACCAGCAGCAGCAGCAGAGAGCACGGTCAGACCAATAGATGAACCAGGATATCATTCCACTCAAGGTGAACGCAGTACGAAGAACAAGAGCGTCTGTGTGAGCTGGAGCGTGAATCCCAAGCCTAGAAGTGGGATTTTGCTACTCCCAGATAGAAGGATTAAAATGTGCAGCCGATTTCCCAACCTAAACATCAGTGTGTGACACACACCCCTCCCCCCACTGTTTTTCTAGTCTGAATGTAGTACAGCGGCTGAAACACGTGCATGATGGCTTCCTCTGCAGGGCCAGCTGGGTATTGCACAGAAGAGATCACGTATTTGTCTCCAGTGGAGGAGCTCTGCTGACACCAAGCGGACAATTATGGAACCTGTTCTTCCTGGCCTCTCCATCTTCTGTCATCTCTACGCTGATATAAAATGGTGGTGAAAATATGACGCTCAGTTGGTGTTCTGATCAGGGGTGATGTGTGCTTTTTTGGTGTCCGTGGTTTACGTAGTCACATCAGCTGCTCTAGCTTTAACGCAGTAAATGTTAACCAGTGGAATAAAGCTGGATTCCTGTGGTTTGGTTTAAATGTGATTTTCAGCTGTCGTCCATAAAGCATATGACCTTTGCTGAGGCCTCGATTCTTATGACACAACACGAAACACAGATAATAAGCTTATGGGATGCAGCTAGATAGTTTGCATATTAAAATGCTAAAATACAAATAAATAGTCTATAAATAATTGGCTTTTGAGTGTTTGTCTTGGGGTTGGGATGGGCGTCAGTTCTCCTCATGAAATTATAGGAATATAGGTTAATTATTCAAAATCTGTGAGTTTCTATAGAAAACAATAAAAGAAAATACTCCAAGGTTAATGTAAAGAGTCAAATTAATGCAATGTATTCCATCATTTTGAGTCAACGTAAATACAGTGATTAATTACGATACGGAATTAATTTGAAATTGCATTACATTCATGTATATACTTGATTAACACAGAAAAATACCCTCCAATGAATAGATGATAATTCAACGAACACGTTAGTTTCACGTATAAACGTTATGCTATCGGATAAAGTCAATTTACTTACAACGGGTCAACAAGACGGAAACCGTATCAAATATGACTTACTGTCACCCTGTGCGATACAATTATGTGGGAATTTTACATGTTACTTAAACTTTGGGAAAATTACTTTTGAGTTATGTTTACGGTCCCTCCAGCGATGATTTGTTTGACTCCTATCCAATATTGGATGCCATGAGATGAGTCTTTAATTAGTTTTAAGGTAATATAATTATTTTCTAATTGAGCTAATGATTCTTTTATGTCCCCCAAAATTCGTGAGTAGTTTTATGTGTAATGAGAGTGGAACTGGGAATGAGTAGTGCAGACCGTATGTGGAGCAGCTGGGGGCGCGCAGAAAATGTTGCGCGTTCAAGGGAAGAAAAAAAATTTGTCGCGCGCTGTGGAGCCTGCGCAATAGCGTTCTTCTCGTCACTCCGAACTTTCGGGAGAACCACACAGAGGAGGAAGAAGAAGGAGGGGAGGGAGAGAACAACGCCATTTTTTTCTGGTAACTATTCCATACATACATACATACTTTCAAAACCTTGCATTGCGATTAATTATAGTTGACGGCCCACGTGCACACAGTGTGACGAAGAAAGTCTAACAAACGTAAAGCTTATTAGCTATTTTACGAAAAAAAGGCAAATCGCCCGGGCCAGCCCTCTTATCGCTCTACCACTGCTACTCGCGTATTTTGCGAACAAATCTAACCTTCATTTGCGTCCTCGTGTCTTACACGACCGATAAATCCACGTTTAGCTTGTAAAATGCACGTTAAAATTCGCGTTGTACTGTTTTGACGCAGCAGCGTTTCACCGCAACGCTAGTTAACAGAGATGGCGGAGTCAGCGGAACGCGAGCGTGTAAGCACGAGCCAGCAGGGTAGGAGGAGGCTGAGAGCTCGAGCTCAACAAAGACACGACAAGATCACAGCCGATTAGCTGAGGCGGGTCACGTGGTCACCGAAATCGCAATATTAATTTTATCATTCTCTATCAAGAAGTTCCTAAATGTTTTTAGAGAAACATTTCAATGTCAGATCTCTGAGAGGAATCAAATGGGAAATATAGTTATGTTAACCCTTGAGTTATGGTGTAGGATTAAGGAAAGGAAATTACATTTATAAAGATCTTAATATTTTAGTGCTATACATTATTTTAGCCAAATAAGAATGTCAGCAAACTGTTCTTTTTTTCTTTCTTTCTTTTCTTTTTTTCAATTGAATGAAGTTAAACATGATAGTATTCTTGTTGGATCTAAAGTTTTAAATTTGCTAATTAGAATTTTAGGCCTTAAAAAGTCTTCATTGTTTTCCGGCATTGAATATGACGTCTTAAAGATGCTCAGATAGGTTTAAAAAAATATTGAGGTTTATGTACTACTTCAGTCATGCTCAAATTACACTACTGTTGCACTTCAAAATTAGTTGTTTTTTTTATTCACAAATACTGTGTACTCACAGTTTTGTGAGTTTGCAGACAACAGAGTAATTTGAATATTCCTTCTGAGTGTACTATTTGGATTTGTGGACATTAATTATTAATGCTTGTTATATGTATTATAACATGTCTGACATATAACGTTATGACTTAAATAAATATGTCTCACCTGAATCCGAAATCTTCAGCCAACTTGGAAGATTTCTGGCTCATTAATATTTGAAACCTATGTTGTTATGTTGTAGAGGATTTTTACTTGGTCCAGTTTTGACTAAACGGAGGAAAAAAATACTCAATCAAATGACATTGCTTCACGCAGAACTCTATACAGGCGTATAGTAGAGACAACCCAATCAAATGTAAGACAATGAAAACATAAATGTGAAAGAACACAAGCATTATTATTATTTTAGTTTTTTAAAAGTTCTCATTAAGAAGTTGAGTAAGATTTTGGTTATTTGATTAAGATTGACACATTATCACAGCAAAGTAAACTCTTCCTTGAGTGCAAAGCTTTTATCACCAAATCCGGTCATCGGGGGGCAGTGAAGAGACGCTGCTCAAAGAAAAACAATGTTCCCGGTCTACGCCCTTCAATCTGACTCCATTCCAAACCCTGCTGGAGATTATTTCTCTAATTCTTATGTCTGTTTTTTAAAAATAAAATAAATAAAATCCTCAAATAATACTATTTTATTTGGACATTCTGGTACAACAATGGTGCCAATAGGGAACCATGATTTCTTCACACTGGACACCAATTTGTCATAAGACTGCTTGCTGAACTGAGATGGATTGTTAGATGTTAAGACTCAGCACTGCTGCAAGAATATGTTTGGACGTGTGTCAGATGAAAAGATGATGAGCAGCTCAATATCAATGAAGCAGCTATAGGAGTCATCACAAGCAGATATAGTAATGTCTGGATTAGTTTTAGCATTTCTAGAGATTACTTTTTGAGTACATCCATTGTGACACTATTTATTCATGAGCTGCTGGTACAGACAAAGTACGGCTGAAAAGCTGCACCAGCTACCTTTGCAGTTCTGCAATGATTCAGAGAAGATTGTCTGCTTGGATACTGCTTCATACTGCCACCAAGTGTCAGACTGGACGATGAACATAGAAGATAGGGTCATTTTTTTATTCAAGTATTTAAAGTTTGGTATTTTTAGATTGTACGGGTAATTAATGGCCCTGGTGATCAGTTCAATTTGTTAGCTATTTTTAAAATAATTCTTAGTCCTGTGTAAAATATTGTTGTTGTTTTTGAAATATTTTGTCAACATTTGTCAACAAGTTTTAGTCCAAAAAAGTCAGAGTTGGTCAAAGAAAAGCTTCTTTGTATTTTGATAATTTTAGTGAATTAAAATTGTTGCGTTAAGTCGTTTCTAAAAAATCGCGTTAACTTTTAATCATGCTAATCGGGATAAAATCAATATATTTGATTTTTTTACGTATTATTTCACAATATCTCAAAGGTGTTGAGTGATTTTGAATGCAGCGTTGCAGAAAGTGTTTGGTCTGATAATGTCCATTTAAGGAATACATCCATACATGTTCTGATTCGCGTCATGCTAATATATTGGATGATTCCTGACTCCAAGCCAACTTGCCAGGCAGCTTTCCCATTTTGGCTATACGTTTTGACTGCTTGGGCACCAAGACCTGTAATTATTGGCAGATAAAACTCTCAAGAAAACTTCTGAGAGAATCATCTGCTAGTTGGTTCCTGCAGTCTTTACACTTACACTCAAACCACTTATTTGCATGGCGAGACTCTCGTGTGCCTCAAACTGTTTCCTTTGGCTTTGTCCTGCCCAGGCATCGGTCACCATCTTTCTACTCCCAGCGCATGCACTCATGCTCCGCCCCAACAATGAAGGCAGACGGGCTGAGGTCCCACCTGAGACTTAGCAGCACACGGCATCCAATGAACAGTGTATTTTGATGATATTATGAAAGTCTAAGAAAGCCTTAGTCTCGTCTTTGTCGGTTAACAATATTAAATGTTGCACAATTAGTATTCAATGATGTCATTGTCTCAGATGGGAAAAAACGGGGTCCACACATTTATTATCACAGTTTTCACTAATAAAATAAACACTAGAAAATCAGATTATTATTAATAATTCACCTTTATTTACATTTATTCATTTTGACACAAACTTTTGAAAAAAATCTTATCAGAACGTTCACCCGAAGCCCCTCTTCACAGTGTGGTTTCTTTTTGAAGAAAATATGAGAGTGACATTTCAGAAAATTCTGATTTGCAGGTGACTTTTCTAATTATCTCTCACTCATTTAAACAAGTGTTACGAGTCACTCTCTACTAAAAGTCTCATGATGATCCATCTTTTTAAGTTGGTCTGTTCCTCATATCCCTGTGTTGGTTCTCCTTTCTCTCAATGCTCCTCACTCTCCCTTTACTCCTCCCCACTGCCTTTCTCTCTCTGAACCCCTGTTTTTCTGACAGACTGGTATCCTTGGTTCAGGTTTCCAGGTGAGATTGTCCTGGAGGGAGGTGAAATTGGACTGAGTTGTAAGAGGTCGTCAGAAGAAGAGGCAGATGAGTGTAGGCGGTGGAGGTGCAGCCATGTCAACACCTTGGCGTGACGACGATGAAGAGTTCAGGGTGGGAGGAGTAAAAGGAGGGCTGAAATCTAAACCGAGGTTCTCCTTCACCGAGGTCAAAATGCTGCTGGAGGCGGTGAAGATGAACCGATACATCATCCTCAGTGAGTAGGAAGCAGTCTGTGTGTTTTGCTCCTCTGAAGGAGCGCTTCATTTGTTTGCCTGGATCTTTGGGGTGCTTCTTGGCGAAACATCACATCTTTGACCTATTGTTGGTATTTTATTACACAGCACTTGGCTCAGCTCGTTGGAATACAGCAGGGTTTTTTTTTCAAATATGTATTTGTATTTTAAATCCGTGAGTCGGTCTGGATTGATCCATGAATCTGAAATATCTTCATTAGGAATCTGCCGGATAGTTTCTAGATGCTATCCTTATGTAGCTCTAAATATTTTAATAGGAGCTTCAGTTTCACTTCTAACCTGGAAGAAAAATCTGAAAGACGGATTTAAACTCTGTGATTGGATGCTTTTAGTAGAGGCACTTATTTAGATTTTTAGTGTCGATGGCCTTGTTGTCATTGCACATTGTAGAAACTTCATCTTCGGTCCTGTAACTTTGAACAACAAATTCAACAGGTCCGTTTAGATTCTTTGGAAGTACTGGTCAGTCACCAAATGTTATCGTGCTACAAATTGATTTGACTTTCAGCTTAAAAATCCCAGATGCCAGAATAATTCCATCATTGTTCCGTCATTCAGACCTATAAAGGGACCATCATACTTCTATTGGAGTGGTGGGCTATTAGTTTTCCCTTTGTTCGAGTCATTTGGTTCAGGAATGTTGAGCAGAGTAGTGAACTTTTAGCATCGCCATGTTAACACAGGGCAGAACATTGTTTCCTAACAGAAAGTGATTCTCTTATTGAGCTCGGTGTCTGCTGGTGTTGAGCTTAGACTGAGCCTTAGTTTGTAACTCGCATGGGATATGCAGCTGCAGCATCATTAGAAAACCAGCTCTGACTATCAACAGCTGTTGGGTTTCCATCTATTGTGTGCTCTCTGTAGTGCATGTGAGTGTTTAGGCCAGGAGAGGAAGAATACCACCACAGTTAAAAATCATTAAACCTGTCACATACTGCTGAGACACACTTTCTTGTATCCCATCTTGTAGGGAAGTTCAACCACGGCGTGTCGGCTGAAACCAAGAAGCAGACCTGGGCTGAAATCACTAATCAGATAAACGGACTGGGAGAGAATCACAGAGAGGTTTGTTATCCTCATTTCAGAAATACTAGCTTTGTGTTTACACCCTTTCATTAAGTCAGTTGGAGGAGAACACTTGTGTTTTGGTTACAAATGAGGAAATCTGCATTTGTTGTGCTTATCAAACATTGGGTCCAATTACAAGCCTTTGTGTGCAGATTTATTGTACCAGAGTTCCTCAGACAATCAAACTGTGATTCCTTTAATCAGGTGTTTCTCTTCTTGGAAGCCCTAGGGTGATTTTGTTCTTACCAGTAAAACCTAAGGCGGCTCACTTCTCCTCAGCATGTTTTATTTAAACAAATAAATGAAGCCTTCTGAGGAACACTTGAATATTGCAAAAGAGAAACGCCTACAATTTGGAATAAATCTTGTCACGGGAACAGAACTGCGGCGACATTTAGGCTTCTCATGAGAACTCTCTGCATATAGTGAAGAGGTTTTGGCTGTCGGGCTATAAGTAGGAGAAAAGTGGGCTTATCTGGTATATCTTCTACTGGGCTGAACTGATGTCGGTTCTCTTGCTTCCTTTCCTGCATGTGGCATTTAGTCACCAATCCACCAACAGTTTTCATTGAATGGACGTTCAAGCTCATTGAGAAGTATCTTCAAAATAACTTGGATTCCTCTAGAGAACGCAAACTAAACATGACATTCCTACAGATCCATTCTCCTCTCTGTTGGGCCGTGAGCGACACGGCTGATGTCGGTGTCCTTCTTAATCTCAGTCTGCTTCTGACCTGGGAAACCGAGGTCGCGCCGACTGAAATTCTTTATTGATTCTGAGTTTAAAAACAATTTGGGTGACGGCTGATACCAACTGGCAATGACTTTTTTTTTTGTTGGAGAAAGAGAAACAAAAAACCTGATTATAAAAAGATAAATCTTTTAAGTCTTTTTCACACTTGCAAATGAGCCTCAGGACTGCCGGGCCGTCTGACGGTGTCAGTCGTTTGTTGTTTGTCGCGCACTGTACGCAAGTTCAAAAGTGCAGATAAGCAGCCCCCCTACAGCGGCCGGTTGATCGGAAGGTTTTCGGGGCTGTCAGAAATTTTGGCAGGGTCTCGACTCCATGGGCTGACGTCAGCGCCTTCTTATTTCACTGCGCCTGTGAGAAGTGGCGGAGCGTCGAGTTGCCAAGGCGACATGACGCCCTATAATAATTAAAATAGTAATTAATAAGCAATCATGAAGTAGAAGTTTGTGGCTAATAAGCCAGTGTGAATAAGAGAAGTTCACAGCTGTCAGAGCGGTGATTGCTATAAAGTTAACACTCTTTTTTTTCTACCTCGGAGCTTCCAAACAAAACTTTATCGACAATTATAAATAGCGGCAACAGGCTGCAGGACGCAGACGAGTCGTATAGTTTGAGCACTCATTTCTTGTGGGTAGATCTGATCGTACAGTGCGAGCACAACTATGATGAGATTCCACAAACGTTTGATTCGTACAGTGTGAGTTTAAAAGAAATGGCCACAACTCAAAGGTTGTACAGTGTAAGCCCAGCTAGAGTCAGTGAGATGAGTTTTTACTACTCATCATCTTTGTTGTCACCTGTACTTTATTTACATGGACGTTCCAGCTCAAAATAGTTGCAAGACCTCAGACTAATACCAGCCACTGAATCGGTGCATCAGTAATTTAACTGATCAGTTCAGTGGCTTGTTTTAGCCCCACTAACCTTCCACAGCCAAAAACATGTCTTCACAAGAGAAACTAGAGAGTATTTGTTGTTTGTACTGAATTCCTTTTCCTAATTTTGACTCATCCAATAATTGTTTCAGCACTATAAGCACTGAAGCTTTACAGATGGGATTTATATCTCTACAGTAGAAAAGTAAAGTCAATATTTTTTTGTTAACAGGTGCGTCAGATTATGAAGAAATGGGCGGACCTCAAATGTGATGGAAAACGGCGCATCATAGCCCTCCGAGGCCCCAACGGCTGCAATCTGAGGAAGAAGCATCTGGGCCCCGTGGAAATGATGGTCCACAAAATCCTGATGTTGAGTCCAAGAGGAGGTGAGGAGACGAGATATCATCCTTTATTAGTTAAATAAGTGTAATAATGGTAGTTTATGTTGGTAAAGGTTAATGGGATTATATAATTATAGAATGAGGCTTGAATCAGCTTTTCTCCTGAAATATTTTACAAATAAAATAGACATTTCCTCACTGAGAGAACAGCCTTGAACAACTTGATTTGTTTTTTATGGCTGTGTTGAATCTCCAGAGCAACAGGAATGTCTGAATTTGTTGTGGCGGGAAGGACTAGACAGAATTTAAACTTAAGCTCATCTTTGGGTCTTAAAACAATCCTAGAGGTGAAGTTCTGGAAAGTGAAACTGTCGAGATGGATAAACTATTCTCTTAGCTGGATCAAAGTGTTGTTGGCTCTCCTCAATGAGCTGGTTGTCATTTTACAGATGGCGACAGTGATCTGGAGTTTGGCGAAGATGATGATCCTTCCGGTAAAGGCCCGGACGCAAAAGCTCATTCCTACTCTTACATTGGATTGACAGACAACTCCTACCCTTTAGGAGGAGGAGGAGCCTCCTACGAGATGTCTCCTCTGTCCTCACCAGAGAAAGACCTTGGTGGTAAGTGGAGCTTATTCTCTTAACTCTCTGAAACAAACAGTGTTTCCACGCATAACAAGTATCTCCGCGCTCTGAAGTAACTTCTAAAGAGTGGGGTTAGAATCAGTGTTTTTCTTTATGTACAACCAAGACGTTGATTTTTATTAGTCACAATAACCACACCAGTGTTCAGTTTTCAATGGAGTCTTCTTCACTGCACACCTTCATTATCCATCACCACCTACCATTTAAGGGGTGGGGGAGTGGTGTCATCCTTCAGTCACATGTCATTCAACATCTTTCAATGCTTTCACACTAAACATTCTTATAACCAAGTTCTGAATTGGTGCACTTTGCTTTTTTGATCTTTTTATTCTATTAGTTTTTTCATTCACGTGGATTTTGAGTCATTCTGTTTCCAGAGCATTGAAAAAAAAAAGTCTTTAGTATTAATTCATCAAAAGGTAAAAACAAACCTCCCATGTACTGAAGAGGCGCCCACTGATGTTTTTTAAATAATTTTAGTTTTAATTATTCCCCCCCTGCCCTTTGTAACGGCGAACAGTCTGAATTTTCCCCAAAAGCATCTGGATTAAAATTTGGTTAAATTTTATTCAAAATTGGTTTCTCCGATCTTTTTATTTTCAATTTTAGGGCATTTTCGAATGATTTTCATGTCGGTTTGCTCAGGGTCACCTATGATGGAAGTTCTGGTCCGTCCCATCTAATAATACGATCAGATGCTCCAGGTTAGCAGTAACAAGTAATAAAAAAAGAATTTAAGAATATTTAAGGAGAGAAAAAACGTCGCTGATATGACACCAGAGGTTCATCACCGTTAAAATATCTTCTACTTAGCCAAGTTAGTTCCGACCCTACTCTAAACACTTATTTAATATCAAACCATTATTTAATAAAACAAATTCTAAAATAATTCTAAGAAAACTTACTGCCATTCCAATTAGAACAAACTGAAACTTATTTTCTCATATGTGACATGATCGACGAAAACAAATTGGTTTCATGCACGTTTGACTGCTTTTCTGCTTTGTTGGTTTTTGCTTCCAGTAGGGTTGGGCGATTTTGGCTTAAGTCAGAATCGAGATCACAATTCTTTCAATGCTTTTATAAAAGTGTTTGCGCTCAGCTTTGCTATGTGATGTTAACTCTCCAGCGTCTCAGTAAGTAGACATCTGTCTGGTATATTAACGCTAGCTCGCTTAGTTTTGACTCCTGGTTGGTTACAAAACAACAAAACAGTCTGGACTAAATCTGAAACAAACACTTTATTTTAACAGTCAGAAAAAATACACAGCCTTACTACTAAGTGGCTCAAAGTTACAACAAAAAAACCTTTTTTTTTTTTAGTGACTAACTGTAACGATATACATAACTACATCTCCCATAATCCCCCACGTCAAAAGGACACAATACCCATACGGCTTCTTCTTAAAGGGGCCAGGCCAGCGAGCTGCAACACAGATCCAACAAGTTTAGTTAAATTGCTCCTTTTTGGTCAAGGTGAATTAATACATCTGCGTTTCTGCTACTGAGGCAGAACCGTGCATGATTTCCTCTTCTTTGTATCAATGAAACTTCCACTCCACAGGATGTCAGCCTTTTTTCTTCCAGCAGAGGTCAAAGTCATCTCTTTCTCTCCTGCATCCGCTGTTTCTTTTCTGGATTCATTGTCCTTTTTTTATTTTACTTTCCTCTCACATGGGCAGATTTTCTTTTCTCTTGCTCGCCCCACAAGTTTTCATTCCTCTCCTCAGCGTCACCACCATCTCATTGTAAAGCATCTGCTCTACTGCAGTTTATCAATCATTGTGGTCCTGAATTTAGATTACATATGTGTCTAAATGGAGGTGACAACCATTTTATGATAATTGTCATAGTCTAATCCAGTTTGCCATTTCCAGCATTCATTAGAGTTTGCAGTACATGTTCTGTACATGCGATATTAAAAGTGTCTAATATCTGATTAGATTTTTTGTCAGATGAAGGCTATACTTTGAAATTGAGTCCCTTCAGTGCGGTGATGGGAAAATAGTCTGTGATTACCATGTGACCATCATGACTAGACTGCCTGTAGTGCAGACAAAGAGCATGAGCGAGAGACGTCGCTGATAGAGGTGCTAAAAACACTCTACTGAAGGAGCTGCAGGTGACGGAGCTTTTCTTTCTCTATTCTAATGTCTCTGGTGTTCATACTTTGTGGAAATGCAAACTTCCCAACTGTTGCTGAGCCCCCCCCCATGGTGACGTGACGTTGTTTTGCAGGCGATCCTTTCAATTCCTCGTCTGAATTTGACTTAGACCTGGCAGATGACGGAGGTAAGAATGTGGTTTCATGCGGGAGCTAACAGTCGTTGGTTTACGTCTGAAACTGTCGTTAGTTTTCCTGCGATGAGTCTCGCTGACATGTTTCCTCTCTGCTCCACCAGATCGCACCATGGATTATGACGAGAACGAAGACTCCCTGTTCTCCTCCTACCATGACCCTCTTCCCCCATCCTCCTCTACCGCCTCCCTGGACCCTCTACCTGACAGCTCCCTGCTGAGGGCCAAACCGGTCCACACCTACTCTCGAAACAACAACCAGAATCACACCTCCCCCAGACCTCCGCCTGGACTCTCTTCCTCTGTTGCCGGCACGTCCTCCTCTGGTTTCCCCTCACTGTCTGATTCTGCCGCTGCTGGGCCTCCACCCTCGCAGTCTCCACCTCCAATCTCCAACGGGACAGCCTCATCTGTGCCTCCTCAGTCCGTCTCCGCCTCCACATCTGCTGCAGCAAGCGCGTCTCAACCTGAACCCACCACCTCCTCCACCCCTGTTTCCTCTGCTGCAGTATCTAACTCTTCCTCTGATGCTCCTGTCATGAGCTCTGCTCCTTCTTCTTCAGTCACCCCCTCCAACCCCCAAGAGCCGTCTCTACCCTCCTCAGTCTCCCCACTCAAACATCCCATCATCTCGGGCTCAAACCCGTCTGATCCTCTCCCAGCTGGAGCCTCCACCCATGTCAACCGTGACCACGTGGCCCAGATGGCGTCTCAGAGCCTCCAGCAGCAGCGCGCCAGCAGGATGCTGCTGACTTCGGTGTCCCAGTCCCTGGAGACGTTGGCTCAGTCGGTGCAGCTGCTGGTGGAGAGCCAGCAGGAGTTTGTGCAGGAGTCCCTGCTGCTGCAGAGGGAGACGGTGGACATCCTGAGGGATTTCTCCAACACCGCGCTCACCATGCTGAGAGACAAATCCAACAGCGCACCGCTGAACGCGCTTCATCACCACCACCATCACCCCACGCCTCGCTTCTGAAAGAGAAGACACAAACAGACTTATAGGTGGTTTTCACGTGAAGGAGTCGGTGCAGATATCTGAGATGGGATCAGATCTCATTTGGAGACCCGCTGGTTCACATGTTGTGTTCATAAGGCATTAAAGAGTTGGATGATGTTGTTCACTAATACGACGGCCGGACTGAAAAGCTGTTTGAATTCCTGAAAATGGGACAAAATGTTTGCTCAAAGGCACAACACTGGTGGCACCGAAATTCAGAGACAAAGTTATAAAATATTGATTATTCCCCATTTTTTTCCATGATGTGTAGTTTGTTCCCTCTGAAATCACCTTAATCACTCCGATATTACACTCCTTTATGTTTAATCAATATCATTCTGAACACACTTTAATAAAGAGAAACAGAAACCTCGTGGAGGTTGAGCACAAGTGGAACAATCTGTTGATTATGAAATAGATCTGGCAACTAAAACCTATAAATTTGCTAGATTGCTTGTAGAATTTAAATAACGTTTCCAAAAGCTGAACTCCCCGGTGAGTGACGGAGTATTAGGGCCATATTGAAAAATACAAAAAAGATAAGACTTCTAGAATAAAGCTGTAATTCTACTAAAAAAAGACGACCAACTGCCCAATGTCTGCTGGGATATGCTCCAGTTCATGCATGAGTTAGTGGTGGTGCTTTTCAGCACAGACACAGCTCTAAAGCTCTAAAGCTCTCTTTGCATACGACTTGGTTATCACTAACATTGTATCCAAAATACTTCCAAACAACTGACGATGATCCACCTGGAGGAATAAACTCTTCGCCTTCTGCTCCACACATTTCCTCTTTTCACCCGTCTGCTTTGATGCTATTTGCACGTTAATGTTACTTTGGATAAATTAAGTCATTCCAGGCTGGCAGAGCAGGGAACAGCTGTGATTGGCCCAACGCCGGTTTGTTTTGCTGTGTGGGAGCAGCATTTTAAACGTCAACGACGCTTGAACATGTTCATTTATCACGGGCCGAAAGTTTGATCAGTAAAATCTAAAATTTGCATGAGGGAAAATAGAGAATAACAGAAACGAGTCATGTTAAATTGATCAGAGGTTCCAAATGTTTCCAGTCTGCAGCAGGGCTCAGTGAACAGGTCCAGTTGGCGCTGAATGCACATAAGCACGTCCTCGTGTTTCCTCATGACACTTCTTCAGAACCACAACGGTCTGGTTACGGGTCACTGGTCCTGGGGAGTTTCAGTCCAGGATGCCAAAGAACATTTATGTATCGTCTCGTTTACCGTTTGTCTCTTCCACTCTGTGGTTGGCGTTTGAAAGAGGTGGTTTTAGGGCAAACGCTTTAGAAACTTCCTCTGATTGGATCGTTCTCATTAAGACATCTGTCCTCTTCATTTCATGCATCTAATTACTCCTGGCGTCAGCTGGGACACCTTCACTGCCTCACTAACTAATGATAAACTCTTTACCTGTTCATAAATCTGAAACTACTCACCTGAATCTGAGCTGCTGCTGCGTCAGTCAGAATCCCTTCAGCCGCCGTCTCTTAACCCGTCCAACGTTCACCTTGATCCAACGTTCACCGTGATCCTTTCTGCTCCTCTCAGACTCCCGGCATCTCACAAGTTGGAACACCTGCTTTGGAGTTTTGCTCAAGGGCAGTATGGCGCTACATAAAGGAGATGACAAATATAATCGAGTTAAAAAAGTGAACAGGTGAAATCCTCCAAAGTGGTGACATCACCAAAAAACAACAGGCTGATGTGCATCAGTGCTAATCACTGTCCACTGATGTCATCGCCCTGAGGAGACCTCAGATTGCCCTGAAATGTTCTGTAAAGATGATATTTCATATTTTTGGTGGTTATATTTGGTAGAAAACGGTTTTGTTCTACCGGCTGTGATGGGAAACATGAAGGCGGGAATAAGATGAACCCGGTCTGTGAACCTGTCGGACACTTATATAAAGAAATGTCTCTTTATAATAACGTAGAATAAGCTTCAGCTAAAATCTATCCAACGTCTCAGTAAGATAAGCATTCCTGGAAACGTGTGAAATAAATACAGATTCTATCAGTTTGTGACCGAAACAAGTGTCTGTTCTCCTGCCTCTGCATTCATGCTGATGTCGAGTGGAGAAATCATTATTACTGAGCACATGATGATGTCACCGTCTGCGCTAGCAGCTGGTCATGTGACACTTCCTGCAGCCAATCCTGAGGTTTAAGAGTTTATTAATAAAACGGTAAACACTTGAATGTTGTGATTGTTTTTCTGACAGGGAACCATACTATTCTAATGTGTTAATTAATCACAGCCTGATGTATCGTCAGAACCATCTCTCACACGTGATGACGGGTTTCTTCACGAACGCACCGACTACTAGACTTTAAACGCTACTTTTACAACTATCAGCCAGAACATTATAACCACTGATGGGTGAAGTCAGAATAACATTGAGGATCTAAGTGACCCTGACAAGGTGTAGATTTTGATGCTAGACGACTTTCAGAACGGCGGGTCTTGTCGGGTGCTCCATTAAGAAGTTAAAGGAAGGACAGCTGGAGAATCCGAGGCCTTAGATGTGTAGTTTATTTTTAGAGCCTGTCTCAGGCATCATCTCCTCTCCAGATGACATCTTATTGTCCAAACGATAAGCCGTCCTCTGCTGCTGAAGACAAGCTGGAGGAGAGCTGAGAACCTGAACCAGAACACTGGACCGAGGTGCAGATGTATTACAACCAAAATGAGCTTAAGGATGAATCCATTCCGAAGGATGATGATGGTTCCCTGACACTAAATGTTCAGTGATGAAGATGGTCTAACAGGCTTGATACTGGCGGGTGATTGTCAGGGCCGATGATGACAGCAGCGCCGCCTGTCGCCATTAAAAGTTCTCCACTGGGAAATGGAAGCATTCTTTGCAGAAATAGGAACTACATTCATTTTCATTTAAACATATCTATTACACTGAAAAAAGATTAAATATTTTCTTTCACTCTTTCAGAAATTCAGTCTTTGAATAATTAACCAATTCTAAATAAATACCAAATATATGTTTCAGATTTCTTAACGTAACATGAATGCACATTTATTTAACTTACCCCTCAATCCGGCCAAATAAGAGTCTGGGTATAGAAATTACATTAAAAAACAATATTGATTTAACTCTGTAATCTGGATCTGGGGATCCAGGATGGGTTAGTCTATCGCATTCACGGAAAAAATCTACCGTGAGACAACATAAAAATAATGTTATGAACTTAAACTAAGATCAAAGTTGATTTATCTTCAAAAGTAACTGATCCTGAAGGAAATGATCCTTTTTCTTTTCAAACTGGTAATGATTCTAACGCGAGTCCAGATCCTTGACTGGAGGTTTTCGTTCTCTTAGGGCATCAAAGTCTGTTTGAAACTGCGGTGGAGTTGGGAAAGTGACAGAGCATCACAGTCTGTCTGCAAAAAAGTCAGGAAGTAGGGAGGTTAATGGATTCTGCAGAGAATAAAGAGACTTATTCACTCGGCTGCATCCAAATGCAGATTGGTTCCTGTGAGTCACTGCTCCCATCGTGGCGTAACTTCAGGCTTTCAATTTAAACATTTGGATGCCAGACAGGGGAATAATTAGAATAACTCACCTGTCACTTAAATTGTTTATACATCAAGGGAAAATAATAAGTAACATGAAAAAGCACTCAAAGCTCCGCCAAGGCACAACAATTTACCCGAGCCAGGCATTATTGTGATCAGATTCTGTTAGATCACTGTTTAGGACAATCTCATGCAATTCCCTCCATTAATGTCTGAGTTACTGCCAGCCTCTAAATCTACCAAAAACTCCAACAAACTCTCTCAGCATCTCTCAAATCCGGGACCGTTCGTCTGTCCTCGTTCTCATGCGCCTTCCACTTCAGTGTCTCTGCTCAGCGTACTGAGAGAGAAAGGTGGGGATGTTTTCACCTCTGTGCATTTGTTTGTCTGTTTGTTTGTGAGCGAGATTTAGGAAAAAACACTGGACAAAGGTGCATGAAAATTTACCCAGAGGTAGCTTTTGGCACATCCTTGATATGATTATATTTTGGTAACCATACCAGTGTTGCAGCATTTCAAAATAAAATGAAATTAAGAGCAGTTTGGAGCGGTGATGCCCCATTGTTGTAACGCAAAGAGAACAACATATACACATTTAAACCAGAGAATGGCGTTTTTAAGTTCGTCCAAACATCAACCTTGCGACTCTGCAGAACGATGAGAGCTGGTATAACATTTAATATAAAATGAATATAAGCTGTCTGAAGTGTCTCTCAGTGGGCTGAGCAGAGACACCTTTCTCATGGACCACACTAAGTGGAAGGTGCATGAGAAAGGGGATATACGAACAGTAACAGAGTATTTAATTAATTAACATTAATTAACCTTAATTAACATTGCTGCTTTTTGGTCAGGCTTTTATATAGTTATTATTTTATTTTTTATTGATGCTTTTATCTGCTTTTGCTTTGTAGCACTTTGAGATTTGATCCAAATGTAAAGTGCATTACAAATTAAATGTATTATTATTATTATTATTATTATTATTATTTGAGAGATACTGAGAGTTTGTTGGAAGATTAAGAGGCTGGCATTAACTCATTAATAAATGGAGGAATCCGTATGAAATTGTCCTAAATAAAGTAATCTGATTGAATCTGATCACATTAATACCGTCAGCTGCTGCTACTTCTTGGCTGAGGTTTGCACTCTTTCAATCAATGTTTTTCTAGTATTTGTGAACTTCATCTGTTCTCTCCATGACGTCACAATAAACAACAACTTTATTGTGTCCACAGGGCAATTAAAAGATATAGCGTTGTAAACTAAATCCATTTTACCCAGAGGGTAGGTTGGTGCATACCCTACATGTGTGTCTAAATTCTGCCAACGTTTTGCATTGCAGCATTAATAATAAAATAACTACGGCGTTTGAGTCGGTGACGTCACCGTTTGGTGAAAGTGCTCGCTTGAAACGGTCCGTTCTGGACTCGTCAGTGTTTGTTGGTGGTGTGTGTGGAGGGGAAAGTGTTTACCTGTTTTTGTCAGGGATGTGTGGTTTGAGGGAGAGGGAGAGGGTGGAGGATAAGAAGAAGCCTACAGAGCTTCAGAGGAGGCAACTTACCTCGTGTTGGTCCACCGAGTGGTAGTTGATTGGATCTGTTCAAGTTGCTGCTCCGGGAGTTAGAAGATTCCCTAGTGGTTCTTTGTGGTCCAGGAGAGTCTGTTTAATCTAGATGGTTCTTGGTTTACACTGTCTCCAAGATATCATTCCGTTTTTGTTGCATTAAATTGCAGAAACTAGATGGTCATTAGCTCTCAGTCCTCAGTTGCTGCGGATTTCTCCTCTTCCAGCTCACAGGTGTGTCTAATTTCTCATCTCCCCTCCCCCTCCTCCTCCTCATTGGTTGAGGTGAAAGGCTGCTCTGCTCAGACCAGGACTTATACTGAGTGGTTTCACATAACTTAACTTCACCGACAACTATCATGATGATCAGAGGTGATTATTTTTGCAGAGTTGTCCTCCAGTGGATGACCTGTCAATCATTGATCCTCATGAGTGACAGCTCATGACGTCCTCATGAGTGACAGCTCATGAGGATATCACTCACTGATCCTCAGAAGGAACAGAGGAGAGTGATGTCAGTGGACTTCAGACGTCATCAGCTCCTTCCTGTCACGTCTGACCAGACCAGCAGAACCCATGATGAGAGGAGGACATTGGGAGTTATGGTGAAAAAGGTGCCCAGAAAAAAGAGGAGCATCTCATCTTCATCATATTCAGATGCAACAACAGTCGAAGATCTCGGACCTTCCAGCTCAGACTGATGACTCATCATCCTACGCTTCCATTAAAACTTTAAATGTCCCTCTAAAACTCTTGTTCATGCTGACCTCCAGTGGTTGGCAGATGTACATCTCATATTAGCTTTAAAGGAGCAGTTCACGGAAGATTCCTTCATTATCAACTCCTGGCAGATGGAAAGACTGTCTTTGTTGAGGTGTACAACCTTTAGTAAATATATGGTCATTCTTAATTTAATGCTAGTAATTACCAAGGGAACATAAAAGGAATTGGATAAAACGCTGGAATGCTCTAATACACCGATTTGGACCTTTCTGCAGGCCAACGGGTTCACGGGTATGAAGAGAGCATCAGTCGTTCATGAGCGAGTAAAGATGGAGTTAGTGTCGTACACGGACCCAACAACACTTCACCAAACACACATTTTGTCAGAAGAAAGTCATTTGTCTTTTTGAGGGTGAGAAACACTGGATAACGCGGCTGCTCCTTCATGTCCTGAGGAGGAGGAGGAGCTGGTCTGGTTTTCTGTCTCCCTGTGGAGATTTTCCATGCACCTGCAATCAGAAGCTTCATAGCAGATATTTTTTTCTAAGCGAAGAACTTCCTGCTGAAAAACAAAATGAGCTAAAAGATGAATCCCCTCTGAAGGATGATGAAGATGGTCTAACAGGCCGACAGCTTGATGCCGGCAGCTGATTGTGAGGAGCGATGATGACAGCAGCGACGCCTGTCACCATTAAAAGTTCTCTACTGGGAAATTAAGCTTTCATTTCTGCAATCTTCAAACATTTACCGCCGTCTGACCACGACAGAGATGAGTCAAAATTTAAGACTGACAATCAAAACCAGCTGCTGTCAGCCCACTCAGACATGACGCTGCGAAATGAGCCGTCAACAGGAAGTGACAACACAAACCTGCTACTTTCCTAGGCTTTAAATGAATATTAATACCTCTGCAGCACCTTTAGCAATAATAATAATAATAATAACAATAATAACAACAAACATCAAAAGCAGTAATGACATCTGTGTTTGAGTAAAAATATAAAGACGAGGGGAAACCCAGATATTAAAAGTGAATGTTAAGACTATATAAGGGTTAGAGAGTGTAATATACCCGCTATCATAACTTTACAGCAATCTGCCCAATACTGTGTATATCCCCTTTTTCTTGGGAAAAACAGTTGATGCATGGATTCCATAAGACATGAAGGTGAGCTGTGGTGTCCAGTACCAAGACGATAGTAGCAGATCCTTTAATTCTTGGAAGTTGTCAGGTGGATCTCCGTGGATTGTGATTTGGACATTCCACAGATGCTGGTGCGATTGAGATTAAGGAGATTTTCGAGAGCAAGGCAACACCTTGTTCCCCACACGCGCCTATAATCCTTGTGCTTCCTTGACCCTGTTGCCAAATCACCATTTGTCCTCGCTCTCACCAGATTCTCACTCCTAACTACTGCGGACTGTAACACTTGCTGTTTTGGAGATGCTCTGACATTTAGCCATCACAACGTTTCCTGCTTCCAACATCAACTTCAAGACAAAATTCACTTGCTGCCAAGTACAAGTAGCGTGTGGTGGTTCCATGTAACACACTTTACAAACAACACATTCATTGGTCGTTATTAATTCTCCTTGTTTTTCATGAAGCTAGAATAAAAAAATCCTCCCGCCTCCATTTCCTTTACAGTAATCTAATATCTCATTATCGCTACCGGGGGAAAACGAGCCGATTCCACATTGTTTTACCGACAGCAAATAAAAAACTGCATGTCTTAAATTTTGATCAGCAACACACACTTGAGTCCAAGAAAAATACCTTTTTATTTCATTATAAATCCACATCATTGTATCTATGAAAGCATAAAATCCTCATTTCTCATGTCGTCGTGTTTTTTCTCCTTATCGTGGTCGTCTGTTTCGTCAATTCAAAGTAAATCATGGGTATCAAACCATTGAGGACTGTAAGGTGAATGTCACATACAAACACAGACACTGTCAAACAGCAAAGTGGGAGCAACGGGGGAGGGAGGGACGGGACAGCGCAAGTCCTGCTGGCCATCTTTTAAAACCGCGTAATACACTGAGCCGTCTTGAGCGCCAGCTTTTAGAAGTAGGAACACTTATGGTCAAGTTCACCGCTGTTTGCAGTCGCTGTAACATCGCAATTCACCATTTTCACCATCAAAGGTAGAGCCAGACGTCTGTCTTGTGAGTTTGGCTGTGAATAAATCATCGGAGGTGTTCCTCAGGGCTCCGAACTCGGGACACCGAGGTTTTTATTTTGTACTCCAACATAGAGAGAGTTAATCCACCATGGAAGCAAACACAGATTATTTCAACATTATCTAAGTCATTCAGAGCCAGAAGTTTAGATCAGTAATAGTGAAGAGTATACTATTCAGCTGTTCATGAAGAGAGAGAGAATGAGAGAGAGAGAGAGAGAGATAGAGAGAGAGAGAGGAAAGACAGGGAAGAGAGATGAGATGAAAACATACGATTAAAGTGCCAGATAAGTTCATCTTTCAGCTTCTTATTTTTTGACAGGATAGTGTGCTCTTGTTTTCACTCCAAGGCCCAACATGTATTTCCTCTGGGATGTTTGTGCTTGTGGAAGTCTGCATGTTTCCCTGCTGCTGTAATAATACTGTAGTAATCCTTTGGCATATGATTGTATGTTGGGGAAAAAGAGGAGCGGCGCCACCCATCATCCACAAACCACCATGGAGAACGTCCTGCAGAGAGGGTCCCACAGTAATCCATGCAGTGTATTCCCAGAGCAGCACTGAGGGTCTGCATGGATCCAAACTGCCAAAAGCAGAGACCTGACACCGTTTAAAGCCCGGTCAGATCATAAGATACTTCCTTCAGTAAATTTGTGGCAAAGTTTGCCCTTTTCCAACGTCTCCAGCTTGAGCGTCGTGCAAAACCCAGAGCCTGATCTGAGTCCAAACTCCCAGCAGTGTGGAGATGTTTGCATGTCAGCAGGTAGGCTGGTGGTCATCTGGCTAATCCACAGGATCAGGGTCGGGTCGGTGCTTCGGATCATCAGGACTGACCGGAAGGATGTGGCCATGCAACCCATCGGGGCACCTGAAGGAGACAAGAGAGGCAGATACTGACTGAGCGAGTTCTGCAGGGACGGACCTCAATGACCTATCAGAGGAGCGGCTCACCTGTGTGAAGGTAACATCTGCAGCCACACAACTACTGAAGGAGGAGAAGGAGGAGAACATGCTCTCACACCTCTAAGTTTCCTTTTATACCCACGTTGCACACAATTGCATTAATGATGACAGACAGTCAAATAGAACTGGAGATAAGTTTGTGGAGGGGTGGGCTCTGATGTAGGTGTTGGTCCATTGTGGTGGAGAGAGGGCTGAGACTGATCTCCACACCAACCCTCACCTATGATCAAGATCTCTGGACGGTGGCCTAAAGAACGAGGTGGCAGATACAAGCAGCTGAAATGAGCTTCCTACAGGCCCATCCAACTGGGAGGAGATCCAGAATTCACTGGAGGGACCACATATCTCATCTGGTGTGGGTTCCCCTAGGATGAGCTGGAGAGCACTGCTGGTGAGAGGGACCTGTGAGATACCCTGTATAGCCTGCTGCTATACTGACCCGACCCGGATGAACAAAGGAACAAGGATGGATGGATGGTTTTAGTTTGATTATGGGCTAGAACCCTACATAAGCAGGCTGTAACCTTCTAGAGGTGTTGGTGGAGAGTCAGTGGCTTTACTGGTGAACCGCCGAGATTTCAGGCTCCTAAAAACTCTGCTAACATTTTGGAAACTACTTCCTTCACACCCACAAACTGTTTCTGTGGGACTTGAAAGTGTGGGCAAACTCTTCAAACAGAATCGCAGCGTTTCCCTCTTTCGGTGGCAGGAAGCAGATGGTGACGTTTCGCAGGAAATTCAAATATAGTTGAACTCCAGCTCTGCCAGCAGCTCTGGCTTTGAGATGACTAAACCCTAACAACTACATTTGCCTTCTAATTGCCCCCTTGGGGACAAATAAAGTGATATGAACTGAAACAAATACAGAAATACAAAAAACTTCTCAAAGGCATTGAAAGCATTAAAGATGTGATGTGTACAATCTAGTGGCATCTAGTGGTGGAGTACCAGATTGCAGCCTGCATTTCACCTCAGCTCACCCCTCCCAGAATTCTACGGTGGCCTTCCAGCGTCAAAATGTAGTTATCCTCTACGACAGCATCGAGTATAGACATATATAGAAATACAGCTAAGTTATTTACACTTCAAAAAATATGGATCAATGCGGACTTGTAAGATAATTAATATTATTAATTCTGCATTGTGGTAGTTTTTTTATGGCTAATAATAGCTAGCTGCTTTGCTTAAACTGCTAGTCAAAGCCAACTATGAATAACAAAGTTGATAAAATAGTTTGCCAGCAATGCATTCATCATCCTCTCATTCCAGCGGCCGGCTGTGGCTCAGGAGGATTAGCGCCCGACTACTAATCAAAAGGTCAGTGGTTCAAACTCCGGCCCCGGCAGCATTACACAGCGACCTCCATGGAAGAGGACCCGCCCCCTCTGGAGATAAAAAATGTACAATCTCAGCGAATGGAGATAAAACAGAACAAAATTTGTTCAACTAATAAAAACATAATCAGGAATATTATATTCCACTTATTCAAAGCGATGCCCTGATTTTGACATACTGGTCCTTTAAGTGTTATTTTGGTACTGACCCGAACTGACTGAGAGATTTCATACGATGTTTAATCCTGAAGTTCCCACAAGCTGCCACTTGTGAACCTCCAGAACTCCAGACACTCGGTAAGAGTATATTTTCCTTGTTATGGAATATAAAAGGTCCTCTCATAATTAAATTGAATAATTAATTATCTAAAGACAGAACAAGAGAAACACAATATAATTGGCAAATTTAACATTTTCTCATTATGGTTAATTTGATAATTTAAATGCAAACCAATTTACTCAGCTCATAATTGGTTTCTAAAACGTATCAACTATTAAATTAAAAATAAATGCCGAGCAGATCTATAATTAATCAGACGGTAAACTGAGCCGACTGCAGTGCTGTGTGACAAACAAAACTAAACACTGGGACAACAAATCTTCACAATCTCACCACACATCAATCTTCTGGGTCTCAGATCGCAGGATCGGGTTTCTCACAACATTATTCTCATTCCTAATTTCCAATGCAACTATTCATCACAGGGGATGTTGTTATATTTTATTTAACTATGTTATTCCAGCCCTAGAAGTGACAGAATCGTCCGGATCGCTCAAACCGATACCCCAGAACCACAGCGGGGGTATCAGGACCGAACAGAGTCAGATCTCTATCATAATCTATTGCCTCGTGTCTTTTATGATTTGGGATTTAGTCTGCTTCCTGTTTAATTTTCATAGTTTATCTCTCCTTTTCACTTTATTCTGAACTTCCTGTCTGTTTCCCAATTTCCCTATTTCGCCCAATAAGAGCGCCCGTCCCTTCACTAGTCTACGGTGTCTCAGTATATTCTCTCCCTGTCTTTTCATTCTCCAACAACTCTCCTCCCCTTTAAGCCTTTATTGTCCTGCTCAAACGTTCAGTTGAGCACAATTTCAGTCTCTATTTCTTGTAGAAATATGTCTACCACTTGACTGAACCTATTTATAACATGACCTAGTGGCAGCATCTATAAGCTAAAGAGTAAGGGACCAAGGACGGAGCCTTGGGGGAGACCGCATGTCAAAGGGGCCACCCAGGAGTTATGACTATTGAGAAAGCCCTATTTGATTTTTAAACACAAGAGTGCTTACCAAACAGAAATCTGCACCAAATTCAACCATAAATGTCTAATAATGCTCAAATTGTTTTCTAAAATCATCCTTTACAATCGAGGTTTCACTTTATAATGAAGGTGGTAACAGTGAGCTGGTTATAATTGACTATTTTCTATGACAGTCAGATTTTTTTTTTACTGTTTAAAAACATGCTTGATCAAACAATTTGTTATTTCATGGTGAATTTGGAATGTCTAAGCAAATAAATACATATTTCATATATTTCCTTAAATACTTAGTGAAGACATTAAAGGGTTCTCCAGTCAACGACTTCAACTACACACAGCAGCTTTGACTTCCTGTAACAGGCTTGATCAGTTTGGTTTCTCTGATCTGCATGGAAGCCAAGAGATGCTAAAACCAGCGACGTTTGCAGGACAAAGAGAAAAGAATGGGAGGACGGAGAAATAAGGAAAAGAAGAGAGGAGAAAAAGAGACGACAAGAGGAGAAATTAGTAAAATGAGAAAAGAAAGAACGGAGAAAACAGAGGGAAGGAGGAGACAGCAGGAGAAAAGAAGAGAGGAGAGAGAAGTGATAAAGGAGAGTCAAGTCATTTAAGGATACAGTGAAGGAGGGAGGAGAAAAAAAGAAATGGGGACACTAAGACACAGGACAGAAGAAAAAGAAATGATGGAGAGAAAGAAGTAGGAGGAGAAAAGTTAATTAAGGATAGGTACAGGAGGAGGTAAGAGGAAATGAAAGAAGTAGAGGAGGAAAGAGGAGCTGCAGATAAAGGGAGAGAGAAGATTAAGCTGTAGAGGAGAGCCATAGAGAGTTAAACAGATCTGGAGAGGAGAAGGAAGGATGGGGAGGAGGAGTGGAGGAGAGGGCTTACATAATGGAGGAGAGAGCTTATATAATGGAACGACACCAATCTGCATACTGTGGGGGATCAGGCCATTATATAATGGCCCGATAAAGAGGAATAATGTTGTTTACTAAGGCACGGCAACATTTACAGAGCACTTAGAGGCAGACTATCCCGCTAACGCTAACGCTCTCCATCTCCATCTCTCCCTCGCTCGCCTCCTTTATTTCTCTCTGTCTCTTCCTGTAAAACATCTTCGCAACCTTCTTCTCACTCTCAAGATGTTCTCTAGTGGAACAATGAGTGCATGATCTTCCCACTTCTCGCCTCTGAAAGGGAGAGATCAAACTCAGGCACATATGTGTCTCACCTCTGCTGCCTCGTTCCCCCGCCGGCGGCTGAGGCTGAACGTAGGGATTCTGAGAAAACATGAAAAAATGAAAAGAATAGGACGGCATTAGAGCTGAGAAAACCTGAGATCCGGGAGTTGGTTGGATTCTTCACGCCCTTATCCAGCGCTGATCAGGCAAAGAAGAGAACACTAGGCCTACGATGTGGTTCCCATCAACAAGGGGTCTAATGCATGAAAAAAACAAACCAATCCCCTGCGTTGCACAATCAAACCATGTGACTGAACTCCTCACATTAAACGTGAAGTTACGTCTGAGAAGCTCCCTCTAGTGAGTAAGATATGAACTATTAGAGTAAAACAAGATATATACAAGGTAGATCTCCTCGAGTCGATCCATATGCACCGAATCTGGACTAAATCAAACCAACAGAAATGATGGCCCCGAAACCTTTGATGTAGATGATGTTCCATAATATCCCCGACTTTTTGAGGCTATAATTTATGGACATGTATTGAAATCAGGAAGGTCCATGGTGGTCCTCCAAACAGACGAGGGGATCAACCAGCAGGTGGAAGGGAAGGTTGGTTATTTGCCATGTTTATGAGTAAAACGTCACAATGGGCGCCGGCACAGCTGTGTTTGTGAGAAGACTATCCTCACTGCACCATGTCCCTGGGAGGAACCGGGCCACGACCTACAGATGTCCCACCCAACCCATCGTTAAACAAAGACCAAAGAATCTAATGCACACGGAGGTCAGAGGAAGTGTGGAGACGTCGGTGCTGCTGCACATCCCTTTTTAAAAAGCTCTGATTTTTCAACTCTGAAGTCCTGAAGAAATGATGAACGAAGAATAAATAAATAATACTAATTTTACAGACAAATAAACATCTCCGGTCTGACTTTTCTCATTGAGCCGTAAACTCAGCTTTCTATTTACAGATTTGTCCTCCCTATTTTCGCCATCCCTCCTCCACCTCCCCCCATCACTTAGTCTTCCCTCCATCCCTTCTATCTCTTCGTGTCACTAACCGTGTCTCGGGGCTCATGACTCATCCCTAGTTCTCTCCTGTTTGGTTGGCTGTTTCTCCCTCCCTTTATTTCTTCTCTCTCCCTGCCTCACTAACTAAATATAAGTCCATAATCCTCACGTCTTTCTCTCTCTTTGTCTTTCTTTGGATGTCTCTCTCCTTCACCAGCTGTGAACCCACAATCTGTCCATCTGTCCCTCTTCATCGCTCTCTCGGCTTCTTCACCACATACATCCAATACATCCAGGCCCTTTTTTTTGTTCCAGACGGGGATTAAAATGACTTTGTTTCATTTTAGTCAGAGGGTTTAAGAAGCCATTGGCAATTTGAGGCTGAAAAATATACTCAAAGGCCTCTCTGTGGAAAATAGATAGGAGGGACGAGCTGAGATGGATTTGACTTTATATAGAGCTAGCAGCTACCTCAGGAGGGGAAGAGTAAAACCAAACTATTTAAGTTCTTTCTGTTATCCTTTCACTCTTACACTATTCAGACAAAATGCAGAAACATGGAGGTCTACTTCATACAGGAACCTGCTGTATGAAGGTCGCAGCAGACCCGATGATTGTAGTACTGTCTCTTGCTGCTCTCCCCTTAATTGTATATGATATTATATTATATTGGGAAATGAGTTCTCTGCATCCTTGAGGAGTAGTGGGAAAACCGCTGTGAAGCTCCCGGGGGAGAAAATGGGATTCAAGGTCTTGCTCAAGGACCTGACAGCATGTAAACAGCAGGGGGCCGCTAAAGCTTCCGATTGATGTACCATCGCTCTACCCCGTGAGTTACAGCCTCGTACATCACTGCAGGGTTAGTTTCTGCACATATAGCACCAAACTAGTCCATGTGAACACTCAGAACGCTTCACCGCACAAGTCGGCATTCAGCCATTCACTCGCATTCATTCATGAGGGTTCAGAATCTCACCTCTATACTTATACTGCAGGAGTAGGGCTCTGACCTTCTGAGATATGGACGAGGGCTCTAGTTCCAGAGGCGCAGGGGCTCCATCTCACCTCAGTGGGTGCAGGGACCGAAACAAGCGCTTGGGTTCCTGCTTTAATGATGGAAAACTATCAAAGACCTCATCATTTTGCTCTTATACAGCTGATTCTGCTAAAAATATATACCTCCCATTTACCCCCGAAAGGTAAACTTTCCTTCTTACCAACTATTCAATTATTTTTTGTATGTATTTCTCAGACACAAACTCGGGAATTGTAGTATTATATTAAAAATGAGTATCAAACAAAATCTTCAAAAAATACAAAAATAATTTTAGATATTAGAAGCTGTAGATACAGGGATTCACATCCTCCTATAAGAACCTGTTTTTGGTTTGTAGGTAAAGATTCAAACAGCATTTTTCTTCGGTCCTTATTTAACTGAAGGGCCATACTAACAGTTAAAAAATCCCCATGGATGGGAAATCATCAGTGAGAATGTGGGAAGGCATGGATGTGAATGACGGCCCCTGGATCCATCGTGACTCAGTGTCTGCTGTGACCACCAGATGTCACTGTGACTCTGTGCGCGGCGCTGGAAGCTCTGGTGGCTAACGGAACGGTCACTGTGCCATCCTGCAGCTCAGCGCCATCCTCGGATAATAAGACGCCCGCTGAAAGGGGCCCTGATGATTACTGAGTACACAGTGTCTGCCTGTGTCTCTCTGCCTTTCTGTGGGAATAAGCTGGGTGGAGTCACACTGGAAGGCGCCGGCGTGGGTTGAATAAACGTGTGTGTGTTTTGTATGAGGTGTGTAGCTTGTGTTTATGTCTGTGTTGGACACAATGTCCTCTGAAGATTTTATATCCCCCAAACCAAGAATGCATTTCAGACATGAAGCACGCCTCTCCTGAATGCTCTCACTTCTATTCCCCACAATGCTCTGGTGAATGAAACATGTGCCGGTGCCATCATTGTGTTCTGTGTAATGAGGCTTCTGGCCTTTGTTCACACTGATGCTGAGCGATTCTTAGGAGCTAACGCTCCATGTTCAAGTCTTGCTTGAAATAATATCCACACACTGACATGGAAGGTTGGTGTGAGGTATGAGATGTCCAGTATGAATGTATTTATGGTTAGCCCTCACCCAGAATACGCTAAGAGAAAGTGGTTAGCGGCCCGAGATGTAGCTAAATTTTAGCAAGGCACAAGCAACATACTGTAACTCCATCATGACACACACACACGCACGTGCATGAACTCACCAACACGCACACACGAACACACGCATGCAAACACGCAGTAAAGCTAGAGAGAGAGAGCAGTGGGTGGTCATTACCTATTCTGTTTGAAGACCAAAGATCTCTCTGCTGTCCGTCACAGAGCTTTCACTAAATCAGATTTTGGTGTCACGATTATCGACAATGTGGAAGGAAACACTGAGCAGAGAGTGCATCCAGCTGCATCTGTTGTTTGATGCTAACATTTATGTACTATTGGTGGCATAAAGTCAACTTTTACATCCAGCGCTGTGTTGAAGTAACATCTGCTGAAAGTATTCATCAACTGACAGGTAAGCATGATGGTCAGATGATCAAGGTTGAACATTTTAATTGTCACTGGTTATAATGATATGGTTGATATTTTTGAGTCCTGAGAGCTAAATATCTTCCCTTGTGTTTAATGGCAAACAGAAGAGAAGCAGGATATAGCAGGGCTCCAGACAGAAAAAACATCTAGGAGACGTTGGCTCCTGAACCCAAAATAATTAGGAGCCAAATGAAATTTTCAGGAGTCACAATATATCGATGTTGGAGTACAATGTCAAATGTCTGTCTTAACCTTTTCTTTCCCTTCGATACCGTCTGTCTTTGTATGCCCTGTGTCCCATTGTGTTTACTATGTTTTATTTGCACAATATGTGCCATATCCAAAAAAAAGAGAAGAAATTTTGATATTTAATTTATGTACTCACGGTAACAAAACTGCTACCATAAGTACATAAATTAAATATCAAAATATTTTTTAAATTTTCATTGAACCATGTACGATTAGTTGCTTCCTGTTTATCCAGCCTCCGAGCCTGTTTCCATGTCGCCGACGTCATCAATAGGGGTAACATTTCTTAGCATAAACATTTTTCACAATTCCCTCTCTAATACTGATTTCATATTTCCATGAAAACACCTACAAATTTCTCATTCAAAAAACTTTCATTTATATTTCTCGCCAAAAACCCCGAATGATCAAGATTGCACTTGAACACGTCTTGATGATGTGGCAATTCTGTTTCGGCCACAACTGAAATTTGGTGAGCAGACAGTGAAGGCATCATGCTGTAATGAAACATGCTGCTGGCGGCTACGTTAGCGAGTCTTCCTGCAGATGCCAACAATAAACAATTGTTTGGTTGGATTTGTTGTTCACACTTTAGTGTAATCAGTGTTACTTGTCGCTTTTTAGGAATTAAATGAATAAGAAATTAGTGGGAAACACTGAATGTGTTTTTTTTTAGTCTCCATCTAGAGCCCAGTATAGTACAGTTAAATGAAAAAAACTGAAACTGTTTTTATGAAAAGACAACTAGGGCTAAAAAAACAGGGGAAATGCTGCCAGCTGGTGACTCCATGTCACGATGATGCCACAATATGCCACTGCAACAACCGCTGAGTCTGAGGCGGATTTTAGCCAGAAAGGAGTCTGGCTTAAATCAGAAAACATTCCTAAAATGCTGAAATAAATAAGATAAGAAAAAAGTTCCTGCCACATGAATTTAGTTTTGCAGCTTTGCAGATATATTATATTAAACTTTTCATAGTTACACCGTTGGAAGATGTAATCATTGCAGTGGCATGAAGGCCAAAAAATTTACATACATTTTGGGTGTGTGTACTGTATGTGTTTGATGAATGTGTGTTTTTTGTGAGTGTGTGTGTACTTGTGTGTGTGTATGTGTGTGTGAAAGGGATGTATGTATGTGTGTATGTATGTGTCTGTGTTTGTGTATGTGTGTGGGTGAGTGATGTATGTGTGTGCGGGTGTGTGGGTATGGAGTGTGTTTGTATACGGTGTGTATGTGTGTAGGTTTGTGTGTGTGTGTGTGTGTCATGGGCTAATGAAGAGTTACTCCAGCCAACAAAACCCAGCTCAGTTCAGATGGACTGGGGAAAATCAGGTGCACTGAGATTGTCTGTGTGTGTGTGTGTGTGTGTGTGTGCATGTATGTGGGTGGGTGTATGTGTGTGTGGTAGATATTAAAACCACAACAAATGGCCTGAGGGCCGACAGAGGCCGCTGAGATTGTGTGTGTGTCCATACATGACAGTGTGTTTTTATATAAGAGGTGTGTGATTACAGGAGAGAATGCAGGGACAATATGATCAGGAGGTAAAAACTAGATGTAATATTATAGAGGAATAGCAGATGAGAGATGGATGAGAGAGAAAAAAATTACCCATAGCCCAAAGGAGAACAGGAAAATAAAACAAAGGGAGGAGATGGAGAAAAATAAATAGGGTAAATAAGGCCAGAGAAAAATGGCAGATAGAAGAAGTAGACAAAGAGTAAAGAAGAATAAACTCTTGACTTCAGAAGAAAGATCATGAAAAGATCACGCAAATAAAAGACAGCTGACATGAAATGCTCATAAAATGATGAAATGAGAAAGATGTAGGGAGTAAAGAGAAAAGAAAGCAGAGGTGAGATAAAGGTAGTGACTGAAAGAAGTCCTGGCGCCTTAGTTCCTGTTAATCTACAAATATAGTATACAAGTGCTGCATTCTAAATTTAACTTGGGAAAAGCTTTGACATCAATATTTATCTGAGTACCAAAAGTATTCATGAGGCAGAATTCCCCAGTTTAGGTAAAAAATAAAGATATTATTATTGGATAATTGATCATATCAACAGTATGTTATGCCACCCGATTCGTAAAAACATGTTTCCATCTACAAACCCTGGACATAAATGAGTTTGTCCTCTTGCAGTCCAAGCTATATTTAGCCATGGATAATATATAAATAACATTTAAGTGTTCCTTTTCAAAAAAAATTAAAGGAGCACTTCACCCAAAAACCAAACATTCAGATATTATCTTCCCATCCCCGTTCTGATGGAGAGTCACGTAAATTGTAAAGAAGAGTAATCCAAGTCTCAACAAGTAGCCTTTCTTTAAATCCATTATCTAAGGCCAAATCTTCATCGAGCCTTTAAGTTAAAAAAAATGTGTGTATATACATATATATATATATATATATATGTATCTGTCTGTGGAATCTGTCTTCCCATGATCCTCCTTGACACTTGGGTCGAACTATTCTACACAGGGTTGAGAAGCAATTGCAGCCCATGTCTTGAAACACAGGAAGTTTGCAAACCTGGTCAGAACCTCACCAAATAGGAAAAGATCAAATGCAGTCACGATGTTTTAGGAGAAACGAGGCCATGTTGCAGGTCACACAGCACACGAGAAGCACAGACACAAAAGTCGGGCTCCCTTTTTGATAAACAGACACCAGAGCTCCTCATCTTGAGAGGAGTTGTGTCAGACTCCCTCCATTGAACGACACAGAAACATTTCAGGCAGAGATAAAAAGGAAATAAACGGCTAACAAATCGAGTAAATAGGAGAAAATCCTCTTGAGTTTCAAATGATGCCTCTTGACGGCTTGTACAGGTCTCCTTTCGGGAGTGAAATCGGCAGCACAGATATCACAAGATAAAGGGAAAAGCTGTGGCAGAGCATAACCGACAAACAGAACAACCTTCTGTTGTTCCTCTTTTCCTTTTTGAACTCAAAAAGGAAAAGAGGGGTGAGGAGAAGGAAGGAATCAACACAAAACAACTCATTAAAATCAAACAAACGACGACAGGGAGGGGGGGAAGTAGACTTTTTTCTATTTGGAGAAAGAAGCAAAAATATGGAACATTTTCCCACAGTTGAGGGAACAAAGTAATAAAAGAGTGATATTTTAAGGTGTCCTTCGTGAGATTAACTCAATATTTCTGCATCAGAAGGGAAGTGAAATAGTGAAGGAGACATCATGTCAAATAATGACTGTGTGATTGTATGATCTGTGCACATTTGGCTCTAAGTAATCTGATAAATATTGATATTGTGAAGGGATTATTAACAACTCCACTCAGAAGAGCCTCTTAAATGTCTCCTCATGCTGGTTTATTGATTCAAGCTCCAGCTTCAGCTGTGAATTACATGACCGGGGAGAAGAATGGTTTTGTACTTTGAAGAATACCAACAGAATTAGATTGATGCTAGCGAACGCCTATTCATCTGGGTGAATGGCACTGTAACTTTAAACACAGTGAAGAGAGAGAGAGAGATTGAGAGAGAGAGCAAGAGAGAGAGCAAGAGAGAGAGAGAGAACCTCCGTGTGGCTATGCTTTTCAAAAGACGACAGGCAATAATTACAGTAATATCTTTACTGTGCAGAGCTGTAGAGCAGCTGCAGCTAATATTAGCTAGTCTGGGGCTTATGTTTGCCCGTATGCAGCTAACGTTTGCACGTTTCCAATAATATTAGCTAGTCTGCAGCTAATGTTTGCACGTCTGCAGCTAATATTTGCTGTTCTGCAGCTAATGTTTGCACGTCAGCAGCTAATCTTTGCACGTTTCCGATAATATTAGCTAGTCTGAAGCTAATGTTTGCTAGTCTGCAGCCAATATTTGCTCGTCTGCAGCGAACGTTGGCTCCTCCGCAGCTAATGTTTGCACGTCTGCAGCTAATGTTTGCACGTCTGCAGCTAATGTTTGCACGTCTGCAGCTAATCTTTGCACGTCTGCAGCTAATCTTTGCACGTTTCCGATAATATTAGCTAGTCTGAAGCTAATGTTTGCACGTCTGCAGCTAATATTTGCTCGTCTGCAGCGAACGTTGGCTCCTCTGCAGCCGGCTGACTTCTCCTTCATGGAGAATTGCACCCGCTACCAAGTGTCACAAACCATTTAATTAATATAGAAATTTCCGGATGCAACTTTATCTTCGATTTCAACTGAAGTACTTGTGTGTCCACATTTTCAGTTTTTCATTTTGTAACTTAGGATGAGTATCAATTCCAGTACTTTTTAACCGGCACTGAATTACTTTGAACCATTTTTATCAAATAATTGGAACAAATTTATGTGAAACAAGTCGCCTTAAATGGAAAAATCATAATTTTAGTATAAGTGGTTTCAATTTCAAATAAAAAAGGAAGTTTTGTGTACCAAAGTGACCAAAAAATGTTAAATTTATTTTCAAATTAGGAGGAAAATGACCAGAAATCTCAATGGAGCATATCTGTCACATCTGGAAAATGTGCAGCATAATTCTTAGAAAAAAAAGAAGGTTGTGTCGGCCCGCCAATCAGCTGTGGACTCATCCAGGATTTACCCCGCCTCCCACTCAAGGTCAGCTGGGATAGGCTCAAGTCCCTGTGACCCTCAACAGAAAAGGTGGTAAGAGATAATTATGGATTCAGTAAGTTGTTCTACGTGGTCCATCTGCTGCGTTTTAGATTTCTATACCGCCGTACCTGGCTTCTTCCATCTTGCAGCTAATTAGCTAGATGAATATATTTCCTTTTCAGGCCCTGCACCCTTTCAGAAAATACATAATTCTGAGACACTCTAATATGTTCTTAAACATGTTCGCTCTGTATCCCTATGAGGGCCAATGCTCACTGGCACGTTACCAGTGCTTAGAGAGTTGGATTGCTCCACTTTTTAGTGTCGGTTCAGCGTTCTAAATATTATTAATGTCAAAATAGGAGGGATGGAATTGTTGTATTGGTATCATGCACAACCTTCGTTGATGGATAGATCATCACGTATGTCATATTTTGTAGGGAATGCCTGTAAGCCTGGAAGTCTCATGGATTCTCTTCAATTGGAGATTTCTTACGGGTAAATAGAGTATATTGCCTGTATTATCAAGAAATAAAAAGCCGTATGTTGGTGCAGTGATGTTTAGTCTAGTTGTTATGGTGCCAATGAGATCAGGACCCACTGATCAGCCTTGATTTGATTGACTCTGATCTTGAGTTTTCATTTTTTTTGTTCATTTCTAGCTTTTTTCTAAGGGATTTTGAGAACATTTTTGAGGATTTTCAATTAAAGATCAACCAGTGAGCATCCTCTGAGGACAACAAGAATGTATTGGAGATGTAAAATGAACGGCTCTAACGTGGGAGGAGCTGAACAGATGAGATGAAACTTTATTAGCAGATGTTATATCGAGTAAGTCTGAAGAAGAATGAGTGAAAGTAGTGAAGAAATGGCAAACGCGTAAAGTTACATAAAACATCCCAAATAATGTTCAATATTTATTTTTCTTTTTTATATTTGAGTAAATAAGCTTGGATTCATTGTTTTGGAAATATTTATTCAAAACAGAAAAGAGGATTTCACCACAATGTGATAAAATGTAAGGATGAATATTCACTGAGGAGTGAATGGGACAACGGATCTGCTCTGCTGGAGCGTCAGTGCTGGGTGTTTGCAGGGACATCAACACATTAGCATACTTTGTAATATAATTATATATTAGTATTTTCAAGCACTTTCCAGCTTAGGTTTATTTACTGTGTGAGTAATTTAATTTTCTAAAAATTGTTTTCTTCTTAACATCTAACGAAAATAAATTCTATTAATTAATTCCATTCAGTCGACTTAAAAGTCCGGTTTAGTTTAAGATGAATATCAAACTGCGGTGCTGCTTTTGACCCAAAAAATCATATATTTCTAATTGCTAAAGATCTGAAGATCTGTTGACTGTAAAAGGACAATTTCTCCAACTAAAAATTAAATAAACCCTGATAACCAAAATGTCGAGCTGTGGTTCTGATGATGAAGGCTGGCTCCTCCGTCCAACCTGAGGCAGCAACACTGTGGAGCTGCAACACCGAGGTGAGGTGACATCGGTGAGTGTTTTGTAGGTGTGTGACTGATGATTAAAGTGTATCTCTAATGGAAGAGTGTTCAGCCGATGCTCGGTTGTTTAGACTGAATGAACTTTCCTTTCCTGCTGTGTTTACCAAAGTGTCTCTCCTCTCCGTTACTTTGGCTCTCAGTGTCTTTCGCCTGCCTTTCAATGTGAAGCAAACGTCAAATTAAGCTATTTCGTCTCTTTGGCAACACTAAAATGTACTGTATTCAAATTAATGCTGTCAGGAGGGCAGCACAAAAACCCAGGTGAGATTTACATGTCTGACAAAATGTCCAATCAGATATTTTGTCAGACTATAAATCCAGTGGTTTGATTAGAGGTGATCTCTGCATGGTCCGTCAGAACAACGCTTGAATGTAGAATGTAGAAACCGACTAGAAGTGGATATTAAAGGCTGATGTAATGACAAGAGCTTGTAGCAGGAAAAGGATGCTGGCTAACTGAACTGAATGTTTCGTCATCAAACCTTCATCAGGGAGTGTAGAAACAGATGTAGGCTTGGTGCCAAAACTAGCTACTAAATTTTTAAACTGAAACTTTAAAGACTGCTTGGAGTTTTCTGGTAATAAATTCATTGGTTGTGATCACTGAAGATTAAGCTGAACCTAATTGAGTGCTGTCGTCCCCGACAGCAAGGGTTTTCTCCCTGATTGAACTCCTCAAATCAAATGTCATGTTGTGTCCGGAAAACAGTGTTTTTTTAAAGAAAGCCCCCCCTGTTGAGTGAAATATGAACTTTGAGAATAAAATATGATATTTACAAGATACATCTTCTTGAGTCCATTTATGTACTAATTTTGATTGGACCGGACAAACAGTTGAGAAATTACGGCCTGACAATTTTGATGATAAAGCGCCCTCTAGTGTTGGAAACATACAATCATTCTTTACCAAAATCAATCCAGTTCTTCCTTGCACTGAGGTCTATGTCTTTATAAAAATTGAAATCGATCCATGAAATTCTTTCTGAGTTATCGCGTGAGTTATACTCTTAATGACGATTCCATAATATCCCCGACTTTTAGCCGATATAATAAATAGATATGGAACGGATCAAACTAATAATAAAAAAATAGAGTGGGACAGTTATTATTATTTGTTGGTTATTTTCCACGATTCAAGTAGAAAAGTTGTGTAGAGGAACTTTGCAGTCAACAACCGATGTTCGACATAATAATCCGGTTTTGAAGATTAATCGGTTATTAACCTCCACTTGACCAAATCATGGGTCCGACTGCAGCTTTCTTTGATTGAACCAACTCTCAAAAAGAAAGCTCTGCATCATAGTTAGGATTGCAGGCCTTTCATGATCTACAACATCAACAGGATAAATCATGAACGGAAGGGAAATCTCGACAACTCAAGACAAACGAATCTACTCGCTTTTTGGAAAACAGCTGAGGGAAGTTATGTTTCTGAGGTCTGCTGGACCGAGCTGCATTACAGCAAGGACCACCTGAGGATATTATGAGGAACTTTGTTAAATAGAAGGACAAATGATCTTCTATTGATCTCACAGAGGAAAACAAGGGGGAAGATTGCACATCCTCTTTTTGCTGGGCTCCAAAGAGGACGTAAGTATATTTTGCCCTGCTCAGAAAGCCATCGGTAGTGAATCAGTTCTGATTGCTGCAAAACCCTTACATTGTCCCGACTAGTCCTGCATATCTGTTGGTTACCCCCCCACAGCAGCTACTCACCAATGACAGGAGCCGCTCCTCGGCGTGAGGTGGAGTTTGGCTCCAGGCACCAGCAACAAATTAAAAAAAAGGGGGAGGGAAGTGGAGTATTGGTTCGGGCTGAGAGATCGGTGGGTTGCGGGTCTGACTGACAGTTTCTTGTGTGTTATTGGGAGATGGCGTCATCGTCATGGGTGGGATTTAAGTCCACTACAGTCGTCCCTCGAAGAGACGCTCCTGCCATCCCCTCTGCTGATGATGACGGTTGGGAGTTTTTATTAGCACCTCCTCCTAAGAGACGAAAGAGGGAGTCAGATCATCAGGAGCAGATGACAAAAAGGATTAAAGGGTAAAAAACTTTGATTTCTTTTTTTAGGTTTCCTTCAGTTACCCTGTCCTGCAGAGGAGGAAGAGGACGGAGGCAGTGCGTGGATGTTGGCTCCCCCTCCTCCTCCTCCTCCTCCGTTGGTCTGGGAGCAGACGTTAGCATGGCGGGCGGCGGCCTTCTGCTTGTAGTGGTTACTGTGCAGTTTGTATTTCATCAGGAGGATGAAGATGAAAACAAGGACAGACGCTACGATGATGCCGCCGATGATGATGATCATGGTGCCTCCGAGGAACTGAGAAAAGGATCAGAAACACGCCGACAGTTAGATTTAGAAGCAACACATCTTCAGTGGTTTGTTGTGTGAGACCTCCACTTAGACTGACAGGATTCACCAACATCACAACATCAAACGCTAGAATGGCACTTGACCAAACAACCTCTGAAACAAATAACCAACCGCCGGACCCACAGACACGGGCGTAACCATCAACTCCTTTGTGGCTGTAATGAAAACAAACTGAGGAGCGACAGGGACAAATTGTGTTCCTTTCTTTTTTGTTTTGGAATGTTTTTTATTCGGGATGTGGGTGTGAAAGCAGCTGAGCGGACATGTGAGAACGGCTCTATACACCTTCTACTCAAACCTTTGTGGAAAACACTTCATGTTTATTTGTGGCAAACCGACAACCTTGACTGACCTTAAAGAAAACATACTGGTCATTGGAGCAAAGACCAGTGATGTTGGTGCTTGTTCCTGGTGGAGACACAAACTATTACCTGGAAGAGAGCCGGCTGTGTGGTGGGTTCTCCACAGTTCGGAAAACCAACGGCAGATATTCTGATTCCTTTCCTTGCAGCTGTTCTAGTCACACAACACCAGTCCTCACTAGTATTAGGAATGAACACGAACACTAGAGCTCTAAAAACATCCTCGCTTCAGTTTCAATGTTGACTATAGGCCTCAGAACCAAACTTAAAGACAACATGGACATTAGTTGTTATATATGAGGATAGTCATAGGAGAGACATCTACAGTTCCTCTAAAATTCCATTTGAAAAGGACTCTCGTGGGATTGATTTTAAAGTTTCATAACAAATTCTAAATAGATCATGAGCAGAGATTGTTCTGTCGCTGGATGAATTTAAAAAAAAAGGAACACAGTATTGGTAAAAGAGTGAATAATACCTTAAATCAAGAACATTTCAGATTTGATTCCTAGAAAGACCTGCAGCAGTCTCTAATAATACGTATATACGTATGATAATACGTATATAAAGTAATGAATGCTATTTTCTATACTTGATTGTGATTTAAAGCCACCTAATGTTCCACGCTGAGCTCTGCATGTGGTCAGACCGAAATGTAATTTTCACACACTAACCTGATCTCTTATGGAGTGACAGCGTCCATATTCCGTCTCCGTACTGAAGGACACGCAGCCCACCAGCTTGGTTCCCGTCAGGGCCGTGATGCCATCATCGTATACGGCCAGAACACACAGCTCGTAGTCTCGTGATGACGCCAGGTCACTGAGCAGGAAGTACTTGTGGTTGGCAGGGATCATCCTGCATGAGGGGAGACACAAAGAGTTCTGCTTTGATCATGTCCTGATTAACGGCACGATTCTTCTACTGGGGTTCAGGTCGTGACGGCAAAACAACTTTCTGACTTTTTGTCTGCAGAAGATTCTCAGGTGTAACGAATAAAGACAATAAAGTTAATTCGGGCTTTAAAAGCACCTTTTCAGATGTTTTTTTTCTTTCAATCAAGCCAAACACCCACAATAAAATCACAGGTCTGTGCTGAGCAGTTCACCATAATGTTTTTGGTGTTAGTCAGAGACATAGAGAAGGAAATTAACCTATTATCACATCACCTGTGATGACAAATGGTCATTTTCACACTTTGTGAGGATGAACTCTTCACTATTTCCTCTGAGCCTTGTGCTTTAGTCTGGGGAGAATGCACAAAAAGGTAAAAACAGAGGTTTGTACAGATCGTGAGGTATCAGTGGTGCATGTAGATGTGTTCAAGCTCGTGCACTTTTTTATTCTGATCCCTGGAGTTCTGGTCATTTAGATCTCATCATAGGAGCGGTAGGCAGTAATTTTATGTCTTTCACTAGTGTTTTATGACCCATCTTCTTCAGTTGTTTTGCAGAAAGTAATGTTCCGCTACAAGACTCTGGAATTAAAGAGACTTCGCTTGACTTTCCATCTGCATACAGGTGAATAGATCAGTTTGGGTGAACTGTTCCTTTAAGAAGCAGCTCAAACTCCAAAAGTCTTAGCTTTGGTTTATGTTCTTGATCCTAATGCTGTACAGTTTTGTATGTGGACACTAAACACACAAAGCATCGACTGTGAACGACTGAATGGATGGAGATATATCTAAAACTCAATTTAATGCATTTTGGCACATTTTTAAGAGTCAAAGGTCATAACTATAATTTATTTATTTTTTTATTGTCCTGGTAGCTTCATGATACAAAATACAGAGCGACTGAAACCAGTTTCACATGTTCTTTTGGAGCTCTTCAACAGGAGGTCAGGGGAGGTCAACAGTGAGGAGGTTTGCTGCTGTGAACCAGACAGAACCAGATTCTGCACACATTGACTCTCTGTCACCCCACAAAGCTTTTTCTTCCTCACAAAATAACTTTTAGATTAACAAGACTTGGGAAACACATTTTACAAAACTATTACCATATTTTGGCCGAGGTGGATGGGTTATTTTGTCTGTTGTTATCACCACTATTAGAGAGACCACAGGGTCATACTGGCAGTCCTGCTCTGACAAAAGCGCTATCGCAGAGTTAGATCTGCGATAGCGGGAGCAGAGAAATGTAATTAGATTTTTCAGGTTTTTCATTTTCTGCCAACTTGTACAATTTATTTTCTTGTCAATTCTAAAGTTATTTTCCAGTCGCGTCGGGTCAAGCCCAAAGCTCATTTCAGTTTGTTTCAGTCAATATAAGCAAATCTACCAACAAATGAACTAATCAAAGTGAACAAATAACAACAAGTCATTTAAGTAGACCTAGGGTATATCCCAGAAAAGCCCCCAGTCCCCCGCATTGTACAAGCAATCCCCCTGATTGAACTCCTCAAATTAAATGATTTTTATTCAAAAACTGTTTATTTCATAACCCCCCCCACAGTAAATAAAATACTAACTATTCGAAAAATTCAATTCTATTCATATTCATAATATATGATACATACAAGATAGATCTCCTCCAGTTGATTATATCTGCACCAAATTTGGATTAAATCAGACCAACGGTTCGGAAGTGATGTACGAAAAAACAGTGTCTTCGTTAAAAAAAACTCATCCTAGTGAGGAAAACATTAAACTATTAGAGTAAAATATAATATGTATCTCCTCGAGTTGACTTAAATGCAAGACATTTGGACTAAATTGGACTAACGGTTAAGAATATCTGGCTTGAAAAGTTTTAGAGATAAAAACTACAAACTACTGTAGTCAACATCAGTCTTCCAAGTCTGTAAATTCTGTGATAAAAAGCACCCAAGATCTTCCATTTTAAGGACACAATGTTTGAACGTGTCAAGTCTTCAGCTAGTCAAGACAAAAATCAAAAAAAGAAGCCTGAAGGCATCTTATCTACTTATAATGTAAAAGAAGTCTCATAAAACTCAGGTCCAGTTCTCAAGTTCACAGCCTTTTGAGTGTTTACTGAGAATTCTCATTACAAGCTGAAACATAAGCCTTCAAGGTTCATTTAACTACCTTTGCCAAAGTCGGATGCTGGTCTCAATGATTGGGTTTCTCTCAAATTACGATGTGTTGTTGAAAAAGTACAGTAGATACTCATTAAAACCGAGTTAGTGCACTGCAGGAGCTGTAAACAGCATTTATGAGTTTTGTAACTTTACAGACAGCTTCCATGACCGTTTCATAAAAGGACAGGATGTAAGTCTCACTTGAGAAAACCCGGTCTGATGTCAGCATTTTGATTATGGCAGACATAGATGTAGTCCCTGTCAGCAAGTGAAAGGGGAGCAGCAATGTGAGAAGAATCTGCTGAAATGAATCTTCTCTGCGGTAATATAATCTACAGGGATGGAGATTGATCACGCTGCAGTTATAGTTCTAGATATTTTCCTCTCTGACTGCAAGACACATGTGCACCAGTCCAGTTCCAGCACATATCCAGCATCATTAACACGTGTTCTGCTTTTACTCTCAACTGGGTCTGGAGCAGCAGAGTGAACAGATGAGAATGATCAAATGCAGATTAACTGCCCTAAAGCTAATGCTCTATGTTACATTTGCAATTTTATTTCAATGAATTTCCAGTGACCATGAACTATGATGGTTCTGATCCGTTATGCAATTCAGCTGATTGATTTTGAACTTCTGAGGTGTCAAATTTTTTATGTCCTGGTTGATTTTATCGTTGCTTCCTTTCTGCTGGATTTTTCCCAGATTGATACATTTTATCATTTTTAGTCCAACATTAAACTTTAAACTTAGTGTGCGGTTGCAAAGTGAAGAATTGTCCCTTATCGCTCCGCCTCTCCGGCTGCTCCTTCATAACATTTTTTCCTCATGCAGCCCGGCTTCAGATTGTTGTTGAATTGATATTGCAGGTTTCCTCGGTTGTGATGAATTCTGATTCAGAGAAAAACACAGGGAGAGGCCCAGAACACAATGTTCTGGTAAAGAGAAGGGCAGACGAGTTCTCCAATAATACAAAAGATTAAAGCAGAGGTAGAAAATTGAAGTGGAGAGAATATATGTAGAGGAAAGACACGCGGAGCAAAAGAGTGTGATGTAGCACTTTCAATTTTCAACTTTGAAATCAAAGGGTACAAGGAAGAGTGAGATTAAAGAGAGGGGGAAGCGAGGATGATGGTGGTGAGAAGAGGGCAGAAGAATATGGGGAAAGAAAAAGCACACAAAGAAGACACTGAGGAGAAGTAATGAGATAGAGGAGTCAGGGAGGAGAAGGAGGTGAGGGAGCCGGCGGAGGACCCAGAGAAATAAATCTACGATGAGAAACAACACTGGAAGAATTAACACATAAAGAAACAAGTAGTTGGAGATTTCTCTCTATGGAGAAATCTCAACGGGAGATTCGTGAAGCTTTATTCTACGTTCATAAAGATTAAAGAAAGACAAAGAAAGAAGATAGAGATAAAGATTATTGATGCAGTATAAACGTTATGAATGTTGCTTAATCCCAAGTTCAAGGTTCTTTTACAAATGTAATAATCATGATAATAGAAGGGTGCTCGATAGAATGCATAGACATATATGCCGATAAAAAGGTTGCCCTCGGGATTTTGTTCATAAAGTATAATATAGTATAACTGAGAAAGTTTGCAATCCTAAAGAAAAAACACTAAACAAAATCCTGGATTCACCCGGTCGTGGTTCTCTAATCTAAATTCCATGTATTCTTCTGGCTCTGATCTTGAAAGTGTTAAATATCCTAACTTTATATTGGTTTTAGGTTGCAGTCAGATGGTGAGAGGCATGTCAGACATCCAACAGTTGCAGGACGCAGGACAGGTGATGGAATCTGTTCAGCTGAAGCAGGTGATGAGACGACCCACTGCCGTGGTTTGCAGGCGAGTGTGAGGTGACCAGCGTGAGAGACGGCGCCTCCATCCAAATCTGAGAACATGGTTCTGTGATGGAAAATATTGGAAACCTCTGGGTTAGGGTGAAGGAGATGGAGATGCAGTTTGCTGCATTGTCAGCGGTAATCTTGGCTTTGCATTTGCCCATCTTCAGGAGTAAGAGCTGAACCAGAAGGCACATCCAGTCGGTCCGTTCCCATCCTCAGCTATGGCCAAGAATCAGCTTGTAAATATCCTCTTCCTCTGTGAGATAGGATGAGGAGTTTGGACAACTGGAGGGAATCCATAGTAGATCCACGCTCCTCCACATCGAAAGTGACCAGGCATCCGAGGAGGAGACCCATGGTCAGAGGTTTTTTGGTATGTCAAAGTGGAAGGAGTCAGAACTCACTGGAGGGGCGATACACTGTTGTCTAGGCTGGGAGGAAGGGAACACCCTGCTCCGCCTGCTTTCACCAGGACCCACCCTGCTCCGCCTGCTTTAACCAGGACCCACCCTGCTCCGCCTGCTTTCACCAGGACCCACCCTGCTCCGCCTGCTTTCACCAGGACCCACCCTGCTCCGCCTGCTTTCACCAGGACCCACCACCAGACTGGAGAATACTGACCGGTTCTATCTGATGAATACCGGGTCTGTAACCACAGCCTGTTCTACACTCTCATCTGCATAGTGAAAAAAAAACAGCAGTTTAAACCGTGCAATGAAATTCTTCCTTTGCCTTTCTCCCTTCACACAAAACAATAATAAAAATGAAAAAGCAAAGACAAAGACATAAGTTAATTATAAAGTTTATTGCCCAAAAGGTGATTAAGAACGCTTTAATGAGCCCCACTGCTGCAGTGGGTGATCGCACCCAGCTTTCATTTTTTCCAAGATAATTCGACGTCTTCCCATCCGTTGTTTCCCTTTTCACTGTAACAGGATGTGAGGTTTTGAAATTCCGTATCAAAGCTGCTGTGTGGCAGAAAACTGGAAAACCAGAGACTCACAAAACAACAGAAAAGGATTCTGACGGCATCAATCTAAAGAAAGTTGAGAGCCTCTCCTGATTCTTTCAGCTTATTTGAGCACAGATAACGATGGGGAAGATGGAGGGAACAGTTTGTTGAAAGAGCCGGGGAAATAAGAACGGACAGTATTATGGGCTGCAGAGAGAGATGTTATTGATTCCCTCGATGAGAGCTTTGAAGTCGGTCACGCTCTAAAAACCTCAGGTTCCTGCTGGAGTCGCTGATTATTATTTTGTTTTCATCGTTGACTCCTCTAATTACTGCATCTTTTAAAAGGCTTGATAACCTGAAGGGACAAATCCACACAGAAAGATCCGATCGTGATTTTGTGGCCCACTCATGGCCTGGCATTGATTAAGGGTTGATTCTACCATCAGATCCCGTTTACAGGTTTTGGTCGTATTATTCATGCAACACGGTGTCTAATAGGGACGTTAAGATCCTTTGATATGAGTCAGAAATCTGTTTTGGCATTAAAGATGCATCGGTCTCCTAGTTCAGCCAGAACTTACCAATATCCTGTTGATGGCCCAGTTGAGGACCTCTGGATCTTCATCAATCCAACTACAATCAATCAAACTTTATTTATAAGGTACATTTCAAAACAAATGTAAAATGTCATTCAATGTGCTTTACAGGTGAAGAGATAAAGTCAAATGGAGTAACTGCAATGAAATAAAGAACATTAAGATAAGTTTGGAAACCAACGGGCAGGAAAACTTTTCCCTGCCCGCGTCAGTTCTGCATCAGTCAGTGCAGAACTGTGACTATTTATCCGCCTTGGATCAGAAGTGAACAGACCAGCAATGGAATTGTAAAGCCTTGCCTGACCTTACGGGCATTATTGTGTGCGTGTGTTCATCTGTGTGCACGTGTGTTGATGCATGTGTGCATTCCTGTGTGAGTTTCAGGGGGAAGCATGGTGACAGGATAAAGGGGAAAGATAGAGAGTTTTTTGTGTGTGTGTAACTCAGTGTGATTATATCACTGTGTCCGTGTGTGTGTGTGTGCATATTCATGTGTGTGTCTGTGTGTACATACATATGTGTATGTGTGTGAGTGTGTGCTGGAGAGAGGCAGCCGGTTTATTAATGAGGTCTGTTCTCCAAGTGCTGCAACTTTCTTTGTAAGAAAAATGGTTGAATGAACGCCTGAAGCTGTCTGTGTCTAAAACACACACACACACGCATGCACACACGCACACACACACACACTCTTACTGTTATTTGCCTCTGGCCTTGGCCTGAGGCTTCGATACACAACTTCGTACAGCAAATAGAGCAACACCATGAAAGTCGACCTGCGTCGCACAATTAACTCAACATTATTGCAAACTAAAGGAAAAAAAAGAGATGAAGTAACTTTCCTCCTTAACTCCAGTCTTAGAAACGCTTTACGTTGCGTTTCTGAAATTCTTTGCATTAGCAATTTATATTGATGAATGAACAGTTTGAAAGTTAAAAGTAAGAAAGAGGAGCTGTCTAGTCTCTCCTCTGGTCCATCTAACGCTCCTGCAGAGTTTTCTAACGTCTCTGTTGATTACGCAAACTATCAATATTTTATTTATAAAAGTATTTTAAAAACTTTTAAATTCAAATGGATTTTGTTATATATATATATATATATATATATATAAAAAACAAAACAGCAGTTACCCCTACAAGCCTTTACCACACGGGACCACTTTCCTCTGAAATCATGCTGGAGGTGGAAAAGCAGGGATAATGTCGGTGTTCAATCTTAAACTTTGCATAAACATAAGTAATCTGACAAATGACTTACCATCAAAATGTAATGGATAGCAAAATTCTGGAGTGACAGACATCAGTCCATTTTTCAACGTCAAAACTCATCAGCTACCCTTAGTGTTCAACCATGTTTGCACTCAATTTTATTATTCCAGCTAGTCCTATGCTGCCATCCGTAACAGTAGGGGTATATCCCGGAAAAGCTTGCAAACCGCTGCGTTGTAAAACTGTGTAAAAACTGTGTTTTTTTTTCATAGAAAAACACCCACCTAACCCTAACCCCAAGTGAGTACTATATTGAACTATCAGAGTAAAACACAATACAAGATAGATCTCCTTGGACTAAAATGGACCAACCCTTAAGAAATGATTGCCCGAAAACTTATGTAGATACAGCTCCCCCTAGTGTTATAATAATAAAACGACCATTTCCAAAATCAACCAAGTCCTTCCTCACACTAAGGTATCTGTGTTTGAAATTTGAAAACTAACCATGAAATTTTCAAGTTTTTGCATTAAAACAAAGGATAAGAGATAAAACCCAGTGGCGGAGATGAAAATTCCAAAAACCCTCCACCTGGTGATATAATATATCCAGTGTGTTTTACTTGTAGGCTTACTTAAATGTGTCCACCAAGTGTGCTGATATATCAGAATTCATCGTAAGTTGTAAAAATTGCTAAAAAGTAGTTGAAAAGTAAATATCTGGTGGTAGCTTATCTAGCACATTCATCTTGTGGTAGCTGTTTAGCTAGTTAAGCTAAAAAGCTTAACTAGCTTTTTAGCTAACATTGCGTTTCCATTTGCTTGTTAATTTGCAAGCCTAATATGATAACAAAAATGTTCTAATCGCCACAAAATGGTGTTTTTACGACAACTCCACTGTTTTGGCCTCTGCAGCACAGATTTTCCATGGTAAGTTGTCGAGATGTACGTTGAAACCGGTGTAACCTCTTTCGGTTAAAAACCCTCACATATTACAAACAATTTCGAAAAAGAAAAAAAGAACCCAGGAAAAGAGGTTATATCAATTGATCCAAATGTAAAGTGCATTATAAATTAAATGTATTATTATTATTATTATTATTAATGCTGCTTTAAGCAGCATATGGAGATGTTTTATAAACATATATATCTTCATATTTCAGTTAACCCCTTCTTATTTAATTTTTAATGAATGCAGATAGAAAGGCACACAAAACCATTCACAGCCCATTGGATTATAGCGGTTTGACAAACAAATGTTCCGTCCTTGTGTAAATGCAGCTTTTTGAAAAAAAGAAGCAGAATGAGTCACGATGCTCACAAATGAAAATAAATGAGCGAGTGGGTTACAGCCAGTTAAGGTTATTCTTTAAACTGAGGCTTTATATTCAATATTACCATTGCCTTGGGCGCAGAATAAATCCTGCACAATGAAAATATGTTAAAATTCTATGATAATTGCTGTTTAAATATGTCATTATAGCAGTTTGTATCATTTAAGCTTTTGAATAATGCAGGGATCATAACGACATGAAGTACGTTGTTGGATTAAGAGGGATGTATGACCTTAACAGTTGTCTTCATGACAGCTTTGTGAATAATGCAGTGACCACAGCCGTATGAAGAAGGAACAGCTTCATACCCTTACCATTGTTCCCTTCCTATTTGTATGAAATGGCCGTACAGCCATTCATTTCATGCTCCGTTCTGAAAGTCCTCTGCTAGGAGGAGTTTAACGTGCCTCTGGAGATCCCATCTTGTTTCCACGATTGGTTCTGTGAGAGCTCTGCACGCTCCGTTCTTTTTGCAATGTGTCATTTCGTATTCCAAGGACAACGTGCACCACACTACAACCACTTCATTCATGCATGCACACACACCTGAGATCCAGACAACTACATCACCGACAGTGGTTTGATTTACTTGTTTTGATATTTTTGGAGTGCGTCCCCATTCTTTGTTGGGACTCGTGAGTCGGTCATAACAGTGAGGAAAAAGAGTTAGACTTGAAAAAGTCTAAAGTTTTCCATTGTTGGAAAACTTTATATGTATACAAGACAGCTCTCTTCGAATCAATTCATATTCTCCAGACGCAGATTAAATTTGACCAAACGGTTAGGAAGTTATGTCCAAAAAACAGTTTTTAGCAAAAAAGCACTCCCTTCGTAGTAAAACTCTTCACTGTTAGAAAAGTAGCCGATGTATAAAATTGGACCCCAAGGTTGGTAAATAATTGCATGAAAACTCTTGAAGGTAAGCTCCCCCTAGTGTCAGAAATATACAACCACCATTCCCCAAATCCATCCAGTTCTTTCTCGCACTAAGATCTATGTGAGTGTAACATTTGAATATGATCCATGAAATGGTTTTTGAGTTATTGTGTTAACATGAAGGATCTGCGGCGGTGGAGATGGAGGTGGGGATATTATTACCACTGTAAGCAGATGTGTTGTGTTTGTCTGTTAGTGCTGAGGATATACATATATATATATATATATATATAAAACCATGTGATCATGAGATCAACAGTCAGAGTGTATAACCGACGGTAAAGAGTGTGTGCTATAAAATATGTAGTGAGCGCGAGAGAGGCATCGTAAAACAGTGGTAAAAGAGAAAAACTCACTAATTATCCAATAATGGAGCATTGCATACTGGGTAACACTGTTACCTCACAGCAAGAAGTTTCAGGGTTCAGGAGAGTCCAGGAGATGTTTTTGCAGCTCTATGCTTGGATCCCACCCCCTTGAATAAAACTTGACCATTAACTGTGGAAAATGTTAATAAAAGAGTAAGTTTGGACTTATTTTAATTCCCAAAAAGGCAGGTTTAATGAGATTCCACAGGAGACCACAGGAGGAAAGTACTTGCATAGGTCCCTTCACTCCAAACACACAAGGTCAGCGTGAGAGGTTCTCTGCAGTTCCATCGCCTCTCGTCCTCTGAATATCAATCAGAAAAGAAGGAGTACAGCGCAAAGAAAAAAAGCAGGGACGGGAGGAACTGAGGGAAGATGAAGTGGAGGAGAAGAGTGCGCAGGCGAGGAGGAGTAGCAAAAGAACAAGGATCCTTGTGTAGAAGGAAAAAGCCTGATCAGGCGTGTGTTAAGATGCCGCGCCTCATTCGCAACTCGTTACTCAAAAATGTGTGTTTGGTATCACACAGATAGCAGCTAGCAGCTGAAACACCACAACAATCTCCCTCCCCTCTCCATCAGCAAATGACCAGGATGAAGAGGAGATCTCAAAGATAAAAAATAATTTTCATTAAACTGACTACGATCAATCCACTGTGTGCAGCTGTTACATGATCCTCCCCCCGCTGTTTAGCTGATGCCTACATCCTGATTCCTCAGTGCCGTGAGTTCCCTCTTCATCCTCAGCTGCATGCGGTTGGCTTTCACCGCTGCAGCCAATCTGAATGACTGAAAGTAACCCATTCCTTCGTTACTCCTTTCGTATGTTATTTTGATGGCTCCGGTAGCCACATTTCCGGGCTAAACTTCTGTTTAGTGGGTTCATTTCTTTGAAAGGGTAGAAGCTTATGAGGATGATTTTGCCGCTCCTCTTTTTGGGTAAAGAAAAACCTCACTGGTGGCCGTAATAGCAGCAGCAGTTGTTCAGATTATTGAAATTTAAGACACGCAGCCCAGATATAAATTTTTGTCAGCTGCTTTTTTGAGGCTTTGTCAGCTTCTGGGAATTTTGGCGACAAAGGATAGATTAAGGTGCCCTGGAGAGCTCCACAACAATGGTGTTTATCCAGAAACAATATCCCCGCTCATTAATGCAGATCAGTCTACCCTCCTAATACCTTCCACAGAGAAAGAGATGCATAATAAGAGGAAACTGGTAACTCTATGGGTTTTGTGTCATATGTGCATCAAAGGTAGCTGGAGGTAGAGAAGAAGACACCGCAATGGACTGAAAAGCTGATAGATGTGGTGGATAGGTAGGCTCAGTACAATGCCTGCAAGAGTGTTGGAGAAGAGAGAGAGAGAGAGAGAGAGAGGGAGAGAGAGGAAGCCTTCCTTCAGTACTTTTACTTTTGAAAATAATCTGGAGATGAAGGAGGGAGTATCCTTTTTAATTTTCATTCATCGTCTTCATGTATCCTCGGGCAAAACTCACATTCAACAAACTCCATCGGTCCAGGTAATGTTCCTACTCATCGAGACTTTTTCTCAGTCCACCAATTCAAATCATCGTCTTATTTTCCTGCTATCATGGTCTGGGTCCATCAGTGAGGTATCAGCTGTTTTCATCAACTGGTCAGATCCAGTACCAGAGTGAGACAGAAACTAAATGTAACCCTATCAACTTTGTGCTGACAATTTAATTAGGATTCTCTCTGATCTTCTTAATCTTTCATGCTGCAGTTAAGAGCCGTCTACATCCCAATCACTTTACAATCTTTGCAGCGTCCCCAACTCCATCAGCCACCACCACCACCAACTCTGGACTTCAAGCGGGGATATCTCTTGCAACCCTGATTAGTGACAGAGGTCACTAATCATGCTTCTAAGTATTCCGTGCACGAGCCAACAAGGCAGCACCGTGAACAAAGGTTGTTCAGTTTATGCATTGGGGGGGCTCAATCATTAGTGACAGAGGTCACTAATCAGGGTACTTCTAGTGCTGGTCCGAAGCCCGGATAAATTGAAAAGTCTGTGTCAGGAAAGGCATTCAACGGTGGTTTAGAAACGGTGGCTCTGACTAAATGGCAGAGCTGTTATTGAGATGTTAAGATGTTCTTTGGGACTGACGAGGATGGACAGGATTAGAAACGGGCACATCAGAGGGACAGACCAAGTTAGACGTCTTGGATACAAAGTAAGAGAGGCCAGATTGAGATGCTTTGGGGATTTTCAGTGTTAAGTATGAATCTAAAAGGGCGATGGGAATAAACCCTGATGAATTTGAATGTGTTTGACAAAAGACACAGAAACAGGCCGATATACATTGATAAGCATGAATGTCAACACAAAAATACATCCATGCTGGATCACACAAGCAAAACACTTTCTGTCACTAAAAAGTGTTTGGTGTTTTTTTTGTTTTTTTTTGACCAACATGAAAACTCTTCTTTGTTTAAGCTTTTTTGTAGCCCCCATGGATGATGTAAGATATGACCTCCCACCGTCTGCAGCCGTGACACTGACTCTGAGCAGGAGAGAAAACCTTTTGATTTGATCTAAGCCAAAAAGTCTGGCTGTCATCTCCTGTTTTAGATGTTTTTTAAGTGCAGACCCGACGGGACAAAATGACATTTGGTTGATGAAGGGAGAGCAGTGGAACGAAGGGTCACAGGCCATATTCAGACGTATACAGAGGAGGCGTGAAGGATGGAAGGGAAGAGAACGTTAAGGAGGATGACATTAAAGTGACTTTCTAACGGTCTGTGCTGTGATAATGACTGAAAAGTGGTTGAAGGAGACAGTTACAGAAGAAAACTGATGCCTCATCATCTCAGTAGAATATGATCGGCTCTAATTTCCTGGATCCTTGCTCTTGCTGCTTTTTTTCCCCATCAACCTATCTTTGAATCAGCTGAGCCAAGGAAACATCTTCTCCTTTTCTCATCCCTCTCTCCTCCATTGCTACATTTTTCTCCCTCCCTCTCTCTTTCTTTCATCTCCCCTTTGAGAACCAGGGAGGATTCAAATTTAAATGCAAACTCTCACACACCCAGAACCCCTCCCACACACACATTCCTGGACAGAAAGAGAAAGAGGAGCAGAAGAGAATATATTAAAGGGGGGAGAATCAATAGATTCATTTCCTGCTGCTAACAGAGGTTGATCTCTCTATGGACTCATAATCCTTACAGTGTTTGCGTGAGTGTGTGTGTGTGAGAGAGAGGTGAAGGATAAAGCTAGTCAGGTTATGCCTGCCCTGAAGGAGGAAGTAATGTATAAAAAAAACCTCCCCCTCCGCCACCCCACCCTGATGCCTCCCCCTCATCCACACAAATGTCGACCTGCTATCTCGGCGCTTGATGTCTCGACTTTTCTGCCAGCGCAGCACGTTTTTACCGAAAGAGTGTGTGTGGAAAAGGAGATGAATAAAGAAGAACAGCAGCGAGGAGAAGGAGGAGGAGGAGGTGCTGAGATGGTCTGACGACACTAAGCAACCAACTCACTCCCTTTCCATACTCTTCTGTCTTTCCCTTTCACATATTTACACCTCCTTCCTATATAACCTTTTTCGTTTTTCTGGAAAGGCAGAAAGGCTCTGAAAGAATTCCCTTGTTCTGTTTCCTTCTGATTTAATATGACTAATTATCACTGCCAAGGAGGGTACAGCACCGTGAAGAGGTGTTGGACCGCCTCTTGGTTTCTTCTTTCTTAGAGCGTATTACAACCTAACCTATCTTGGATCGTCATTTAAAAAAAACATGAGTAAACAAAGAAAAAATTTGCAAATGCTAATTCTATTTATGCCTTTAGAAAGATGGTCTTATACCAAATTGGCCAGTGTGAAAAGAATTAGAAACAAAAACCATTCACACTGCATTAATAACTGGTAACAGCTGAGACATTTCAAGAGGAAGGAAGTTTGGTAGGAGATGAGGAGGAAGGTCATTGAAAGCCATCAGTTTGCAGAGGGTTACAGAGCTCCTTCTAAGGCTCTGGGACTCCACAGATCCACAGCGAAACACATTATCTACAAACTAGACCTGCACGGTCGTCCCTGACAGCAAGGGTTTATCCCCCGAAAAGTCCCCGGTACCCGTCATTGTACAAGAAATACCCTTAATGGAACCCCTCACATTAAATATGATGTTAATTCCACAGTATTCTTATTTATAAAAAGCTCCCGAAGTGAGTAAAATATGAACTATTAGATAATATGGTTAAAATATTATAAAAACAAGATAGATCTCCTCGAGTCGATTCATATGCACCAAAAATTAGACCCATCGTTGAGAAATTATGTCTGGACTGTTCTCTCCGAAAATCAATGCAGCTCTTCCTTACACTAAGATCTATCTAGGTATAAAGTTTGATCCGGGAAATATCTTTTGGGTTATGTATAGTTTGTTATGTCATGTTTTTTATGAAAAAGCCCCCCCTAGTTAGCAAAACATGAACTACAAGATTAAGATCTCCTGGAGTCGATTAATTTGCAATAAAGTTGGACAAAAAAAATAATTATAGTAAAACATTTGGGCTTTCCTCCTAGTGATGGAAACATACAACCGACTGTTTCTAAAATCAATCCAGTTATTCCTCGCACTGAGGTCTATGTGGGTGTAAAATTGCAAAGTTATCCAGGGAATAGTTTTTTGAGTTATCATGTAAGGTCGAAGAATCTGTGGTGGCGATTCCGTAATATCCCCGACTTTTCTAGAGATATAGAGAAGATGACATGAAACGATAGGAAACCTTCTGAGATGTGCTCAACCTTCCAAAATTCCTCTAAAAGCAACAACTTATTCAGGAAGTCGAAAATGATGCAAAGAAAACAAATTTGTACAGGTTCTTCTCATCTCAATAAAGGTCAGTGTTCACTGGTCCACTATAGCCACTGCTAACCCAGAAGAATATTAAGATCGTCTGAATTTTGCACCCTAACAGACTTTAGTGACTCTCAGAGCTTTTTGAGACAATATTGAAGAGACTTGTGAGTTGAAGGTTGAACTCTTAAGTAGTAAAGGCTCTTGTTACATCTGCATTCTAGAAAAAGACCATTACACCTACGGTCAAACATGGAGTTGGCATTGTGATGTTGAGGGGACGCATTGCTGCATCAGGGCCAGGACAACTTGCCATAATCGACGGAAAGATGAAAATCTAAATTAGAACAAAACTAACATAAAAGAAATCTGAAGCACTGTATGTTTTCACCTGAGTCTGTCTGACTGTCTGTCAGAAGAATTACAGTTCCTCCTATTTCCCGACTTTGGAACGTGTTCTACCAACTCAAGAATTCTTGTGCAACACAATTTAGGAACAACATGGTTTAAAAAAAAAAAAAAACCCAGTCTTGTTGCTGCACCACCTTTACATTCATTAAAGCTACTAAAATACTGCATTGTCCGTTTCTTGGGTGTTTTTCCATAGCAGGCTGTTTGCAGGTTGAGGGGGCGGCGCCTGATATCTTCCTCCTAGGCCAAGGTTACTTATTATGGCTAATCTTTATCTTTCCCTCACTTTTTCCTCAACTAACCTGGCCATATTTGGTTTTATTTTCTTCAGCCTCCATCTCACACACAACACAAAACACTGCACTCACTAATAACGCTACGCAAGCTTAACTCAGCATTCAATGTCAAAAGCAAAATAGATTTTACATCCAAAATGAAGGGAAGATGTTTTTTACTACAGTTATTGAATGACATTTTGCAGTTGGGTGTCAAATATTCAGAAAAACTGTTCAAATTCAGGAAAAATGTTCAAATTCATTTCCACATTCAAAGATTGATGTTACTTCATTCCAGATATCAGGGAAACGTCCATCTTCAATATCTCTATTGATCTCTCTGACATACACAGGCACCATCTGAATTGATTTTCTATGGGCTCCTCCTTTCTCATTCCGTGTTGCACCATGGCCTCGATTGATTGTTTATTATTACAACAAATACAGTATCTTTTAGATAATGGATACATATATTGAATTATTTCCTGAGTATAAACAATTTCCAACCACTCGTTTTTATCTCTTTTGGGGGGTAACTTGTCAGTCAGTGTTTTCCTTCGGTAAAAAATGAGCTGAGGTGATGCTGCTTCCTTTCTTGAAACTGCGAAAGCTGTTTCAGCTTGGAGCGAAACAGCTCTCTGAGGAGAGGCAATGCTGCTGGGAAAAGGAAATTCAGTTGCCCAATTCAAAAAAAACCTGGTGAGGCTTTTAACATCCACTGCATCCGTAATGCATAATTTGATCGGTAGACCTGCGCTCCCCTACCGCATAATTGGAATGATAGTTACTGAACAAGTAAAACTTTCAGTGCCTCGTTTGTCAAATGGTAGCCTCCGAGAAACTGTTTGTGGCTTCAGCGTGGAAGATCAGCAGCTGTAATGAGTAAACCTTTTCTTTTCTGCTGTCTTCCCTCGCAACTTCCCTCGTGAAGCCCAGAGCTGCTGCTCCATCCACACCGACTGATGCAGCTTCTCAGCTGAGGCAGTACAGCGGTTCTGGACAGCTCCCACATGTGAGAGAGAGGCAGTCCAATGAATAACAGCAGTGATGCTCGACAGACTTCCTCTGGACCGGTTAAGAAACGGACAGACAGTTTGGGCAAATCATTAGTGTTGAAACTGACCACATCCAAACCTTTAGAGTAGTGAGAGAGAGCAGACTTAACAAGGAAAAGGTAGACACGTCAAGAAAAATGTCAGACGAAACTCGGCAGAGCAGCCATTTTTACCCTACGGTTGCAGGTCTTAATACTTTTATTGATCCTGCAGTTCTTACTTTGCAGTCCACATTAGAGAGTGAATGAAATATCTGTTGGTAGTTACTGATTAGGATAAGTGTGGAAATGCTCGCATTCAGCCCTTTTTTATCACAGCTCTGACTGCGTCGGTCTGAGATGTAGCTGCAGAGAGCAGAGGGGTGCAGAGGAGGAAGGAGAGCCCATCATGCAGATTTCAAAGGCTCCGCTCCAAACTCGTTCTGGCACACTTTGATCCACTCTTCTGAAGTATACACTAAATTAGAAATGGTCAATTCCCCTCGATGCCGCTAGTGAATAATAATTTATTTCCCCCATAATACAACAAGGTCGTCCGCATGATGTGGCATTAAGTGTTTCAAGAATCTTTACAGAGCAGTCGGTGTTTTTAGCCTATTTTTCAAATTTTCTGTATTAATTGGCATGATTATCGCCTAGTAATTATCAAGTAAGACAGTCTGCCAAGTCTCTTTCCCTTTCTACTCTCTTTTTCCCACTAAGAGTCCTTGGGATGACCTCTGCTGTTTCAAACTGCATCAGAAACAATTTTCTCCCTTCCTAGCCTTCACCTCTCATGCACATCAATGAGCCTTGGGTAGCCACAATCCTGTTTTGATGATTTATTCCTGTATAAATTACCTTTTGTATTTGGAAAACACCGAACACACTGAACAACAACTCCCACACAATTATGTAATTTAAAGCTGGAAATTTGAAAAATATACATATATATAAAAATCAGACAATCAAATAAATAGACACACTAGTTGTCTTTGATTAGACCACTTTGAGAAGTACTAATCACAAATCTCAACAAGACCTGCAGTTCTGAATATTGTCTGATTGATATTTCCCACCCACTGACCGATAATCACTATCATTCTGACTCACCTCTCAGTGGTTATAATGTTATGGCTGACTGGTGTACATGTGAAATATATGAATAACTCGTGTCTTTTGATGATCAATATTTGGCCGAGCTCACGCTCACCGGAGGGCAGGAGCCAGGAACTGATTTTACAGAGCAGTGGTGGGATGAAGATCTACATAGAACGCATTGGAGTTCCGCCTGGTCGAGATCGGGACTTCTACTGTTCATGACGTTATATAAATTGTACGCTGTGAAGCCTGTCGAGGGCCAGATCACGTGCTTCCTTTTGCTACCTGGGTCACATGTTGCTCTACGAAAGCATAGTTGTGATTATTTCAACGTCTTGTAAGGGTCTATGAGTGATTATTATAAATATGTGACCTTTGATTTGCTGTGTTTGGGGTTCCAGACGATGCAGATGCTTCGTCAGAGCTTTACTCCTATGGAACTCGGCTGGAGCCCGTGTGGTCTCGCTGTCGCTTGAGGATGCCACGATATTTTTTCAGTTAAATCATTTTTCGTTCTTGAGGACAGATGAAGTTTTTTCATAAACGGAACCCAAATGAAAACTTTAAATCTTTACAAACCCTGACTGTGTTTATTACATATTGTATACTGACTGAGCTCCTCTCCTCCACTGTTCATTGATTCATTGAGTTTGATTTTATAAAGACTGGCTCTGTCAGGCTTGTTGTTTTTTGTTTGACATCAAAAATGTGATCCATGCTCACGATTGCTTCTGTATGATACGGTTTAATTTACGCCGAGTATTTTGCTGCGGTGCAATGTGTTTTACTTTATAAATATTAATATAAAAGAACGGCACAGTGAATATTGTGCCTTTGTTATTTCTTTCTGTTTATTTATTGATAGTTGTTACCTCTGGTAAGTTTTCAGTTTGTCTGTTTGTTTGTTATCTGTTGAAAGGATTTGACAGAGCACGACATGATCAAACATCGTAGAGGGTCTGAAACCAGCCTGATTCCCTGCTAAGCTGCTCTTCTTCTTTACTTTCTATCTACTTCTGCTCTTGAACTGGGTAGGATGAACCCAAAGTCTACTGAGAGTGAAAAATGTACCTGACTGCTTTGTGATTCGGATCAACTCTACTCAAAAATTGAATGTGTTCTTCCTTGAACCATGAAAGTCAGGGAGGCTGTTTTTTTTTTGACCGACAGCGTGAGCCCCTCGGAGGAAGTAACAGCGAATGAAGTGTTGCACGGTGCAGTGCGTGCCCCAGCATGTGATGATGTAGTGCTGCTGTAAAGCCTGGTACCAGACTGCAGAGGTGGGGCAGAGGGCAGAGTGGGCGGCACCAGTCTCCTCAGTTATAGAGGCCAATAACTGCCAGAGAGGTCCACTTGATTTATAAAATGTTCAGCATTTAAAGTCCAAAGTATACCTACTGTAACGATGAGCTAAAATGGACACTTTAACTTAAGTCATGCATAAAGAGGTCAGAGCCGTACTCGATGAGGGTAAGGTGGTCCAACAAGAACAAGATTTCTGTTCTAAGACTGGATATAATCCAAATCACATCGTTCATATTCTTCATTTAGTTCATGACGTGGGATTTGAGCACTTTTAGCACACATTTCATACGCATTCGGAACCCTAGATTCTGGAGTATTCTTCTAAAATGAATCATTCCCTCCTCTGTCTGGACCTGCTGTCACCCCTGCTGGAAGAACTTCGGACTGTTTGCTGAACTCCAGGAATCAACAACAGCTGGCGTAATCGCAGGAGAGGTATTTTGTTTCTGGTTTTCTGGATTCCGCCAGCCAAGGCGGAGATTAGAACTGTTGACCTTTGAAACAGTGGAACGCTGTATCTGTGTGCCTTCAGGCTGCCACAGCAGAGTGAGTGATGGAAGAGGTGTCAAACAGCGCCTGCTGAAAATACTGTAGATGCACAGGAAACACACAGAAAACAGAATGACTCAATAACTCACTTTCTGTTTGCAGTGCTTCAGTACCATTGCTAAAAAAAAAGTAGACATACTCAATGAAGCTACTGTCATATTGCACACAGGTAACCAAGGTCAAAAAAGGAGCGCAATGAAAAGGGTTTTTGTCGTCATGATATGCAAGTGAATAACTATTGATGTTAATTAAAACTGCCCTGGCTGTTACGTATTCATGCATCAAAGTGGTTTTTAAGAAAGTGTGAGGCAACAGTCTACAGACGTTCACTGAGGATTAAAAGTTGAAAGATGTCATGTGTCATCCATCTATAACGCCTGAAAAACTCTCTGCTGAGAGTAGAGGTTCCACCCGATGGTGTTCCTGTGCACTCTGGTGGCACTGGTTGAAGTACATCCTGGGCGTAGGGACTGCTCCTTGTGCCTCGGCCCCTGTGTTGCTGTGGGCTCGGCGTCCAGGGTGACTTGAGGGGGAGGGGCATCTGCTGCATCCTACCTGCTTCATCCTGGCCCAACACACCAGCATCTACAACGATCCGATATTCAGCTTTGATTTCAGACACCGGTGGCTGCTGAGCCAATGAGGTCAACATCACCACTCTGTGTGCAGTTGTCAGGACTCATTAGGTTCTGGGCCGACTTGGGGTGCATCAAGCACAGACCACCACACCGCTCGTTAGTTCCACTGCCTGTCTTTTCATCCTTGTGGGTCTCCTTCTGTCTTTATGTTTGAAACAAAGTAGATGGTGCCGTCTTTGTTGAGAAATAGGTACCAGTTCCAAATAAAACGTATGAGGCTAGTCTTTCAGAGAGGGCTGGTGATGGTCACATGCACAGAAGTAATACTTGTCTGCTGCAAGATCCAACAGCATGTATTTTTAAGAAATAGTAATCGTGTCACAAACCAGCATAAGTGCAGACATTAAAAAAAAAAAAGGCTAAAAAATGTTGTGATGGAGACGGGATTTCTGGTAGCTGAGTCAGGTTCAGGTTTCACTGCCGCTGAAAGTAGCACACATTTATCTGAACAGCAGAGAAATAGAACAGCTTGATTAAATGGCAGAGAAAAGAGAGGCACAATGAAAGAGCTACTACAACAAAAGACGTGCCAAACATCAGGCTGCAAAGCCTCAGTTCCTCCTGGAACCGAGGCTGCAGAACCATCCAGTTATCCCAGGAAGTGGGGGCCAAGAAAGCAGCGTTTTGCTGCTCTGCCGTCCTTTAAAATGGATGGAAGTCGTATACAGTATTTATTTATTTGTAAAAGGAGAAGAACATCCAAAAATCAGCAGTCACCTCTATACTAAAGCAAAGTTGGAGGAAGTTTCTTAGTTCATTAAACATGAGTGAAGCTCCAGGAAAAAAACAAAACCTCCGATTTGCTGAAGAAGACCCGTGTTAAACAGCGGAAAACGGTTCAAGAAACAGAACAGCTCTTCGCGGCTCATGCAGTGCAATCCAAGTGTCCACAAGCCCCGAGATGCACCAGTCATTAGAAAATATGTTATTTCCAACTCTTCTCAGGCTGAAACCTTCCCTGTGTGCTGATATCACAAGTACCCCGAGGCTAGATAAGAAAGATGACGGTGAAGATGTCATCTTCAAAATGGTTGTAAATAATAACATTTCAAATTAAATTGAGATTTCAGGGCATTGTGGAGACCTGTGCTACAGTGAGAGCTGGATGAAGTTGTTTTTGTTTGTTTGGTTACAGTAGTTTTTTGACTTCGAGTCAAAATATTTTTCAGTTGTTTAGTAGAATGCTGCAACACTTTTTCGCTCCACGGAATGTTTCGTGGCCCAAGATACCCTATCAAACCTGAGCAGAACTACGTTTTCATAGTTTGGCAAAACCCAGTGGTTTAAAGAAGAACATCAAGAAGGTTCTGGGTTCAAATCTACCCACTGAACTGGGGTCTGTCTGTGTTTGGGAAGGTTCCCTCAGGCTTCCTCCTACAGTGACGTTACATTGGTGACATGAAATTGTCCTTAGGTGAGAATGTGAGCGTGAATATTTGTTTGTCTCTATGTGATGGACAGAGTTGTCCAGGTACCACCTCTTCACACAGCTAGGATTGGCTCACGCCCCCCATGACCCAACCCAGGAAAAGCATTTACAGAAATTTAATGAATTGTTGATGTTCCTTTAGATTCATGTTTTTGCTGACTGGCTCAACCTCCCCATTGTGGGAAAATGATTTGGCCTAACCTGTAGTTCAATCTGAAATTAGCCTCGGACCCTCTGCACTTGACCATCGGATTTTTTCCAAAGTGAAGGAAAGAAAACTATTGTTTGAGTGCTTTTGGCTTTTAGTTACAATGAGTATCGAGGCCGCCGACACATTTCAAACTGTCATCTCTCAGCCCTCCAAATGCTTTTTAATAACACTCAATTATTCAGTATGAATGACGTTGCTAGGTTACAGAGCTGGCTAAGTGGCTGACGGGACCATCCAGCGGTTACTCGTGGGCTGATAGAGGGTCCACCCTCAGCCACTTGGCAGGTTGAGCCCGAGACATGTTCTGAAATTCACATTTGGTGATTAAGATGTGCAAATCGTGTCAACAAGCTGCTGCGAAGGAGGACTGTGGTGGCAGAGATGCAGGCTCCTACGTGATTCCTTCAGGGAAGTTTCCTCATTAGAGGAAAAAGAGATTAAACATATTATTGGGTTTCTCCACTATAACAGTGTATGTTATGCATACAAAGTACTTCTTAGCAAACAAGCGGGTATTGCTGAACTATAGATCCCATTTGCACCACACTAGGTCTCAAGACAGTCTGATCACTGAAAATTAGCATATTAATAATGTGTTCAGGAGAGTGGCCTTTTAATTATTACACTCCAGAGTGGAATAATGTGCAGTTCGTTCAGACAACTCTTTGATTATGAAATGTTACAGCAAACAAACATAGTTGGCGTCCGGGACCTGCACTCATCCCTCCCTTCAGATATGCTTAGAGATACTAGGGAGGGCAGTGGTGGAGGGGTGAAAAAACAGGCAAAATATGGATCCAGGCTGGTAGACAGGCACAAGGAAAGATTGGATATTTTTGAGGTTTTAGAGCGTCTTTAAACCCCTTTTCACTCACAGCATCTTCGAGTGTATATAAGCCTAAAGTGTCAATACAGCAGGTTCTGTTTTGCTCAGGGTGCTCATCAGGGAGGTGAGTGAGGAAAAGTTGGATGGAGCTTTCGTACCAGGAGAGAGAGTTGGCTCCTATGGAGGTGAGCTCAATTACAGATTTGGTGGGAAATGAAGGCGTGCCACAAGGAAATGAAAGTGTGGCCTCAAATTGAATAATAAGGGAGCAGCTGAGTGGAATTGTGATGGGGAGACTGAGCCGCCCTGCACAGGCTGCACTCTGAATTCTGTTTAGTGTATATGCTGTATATACTGTATACTGTATATATAGTACACATTCCCACTGACAATCATATATTATATTTTTATTTGCTGTAAAAGTATTTTCAACAAGGCAACTTTGAAAAGGAGCTGACTCTCACTGGTGTTTTGATCCAACCATATTATGTAAGATATCCTATTGTTCACTTTCTTTTACAGCACACTTTACTCTATCCTGCGAATGTAATGTTTTTATCGTTATCTGGAACATTGATTTGTTCCCCTGCCCTCTCTGGACATTTATCTGCATAGTGTTCTTCAGTCTGCAGAGAAATGTATCGCATTGCCCATTAATTTTTGTGTTTTCCCCATGATACCATTTACTCCCCATTTTGTAGTTAGCTGCAGGCTACTATCAGGTCATCTTTCCACATTGATTCCTGCCGCCTTTCTGCAGCAGCGGGGTAAATCAACATTATTTTTTACTGGCTCATTTGCATTCCCATGTCTCCATCGGTGTGATGCCTCACTTTTCTCTGGGTCCCAATCTCAAACGTAGTTTAAGGCATTATTGTAGCAAAGCACAACACCAGTTATATGTTCTAGCGGGAGCCTTTCCCTCCACATCTACGCCTGTGCACATCGTCAGAATCCAAATGTATTTTTCAATGATTTCTCAGAACCACTCATGACTACAAAATCATTCGTTCATTCTTTATCCGTAACCACTTATCTTGTTCAGGGTTGCGGGGGCTGGAGCCTATCCCAGCTGACATTGAGCGAGAGGCGGGGTACATCCGCCAGTTTATGAGTTTTAGCCATACAACCAACAGATAACAAAGGTGATAGAGAACATACTTCTTAAAGTTGAATATGAAGTGGTATTTACAGTGATCCAGTAGCAATAAAAAAAAGTATCTATTTAATAATAAAAAATGATTACATTTGTAGTTTGGGATGGCTCGTGTCACATCTCGCTGAACAACAATGTATTAGTTTAGTAATCCAGAGTTAGCACAGTGAAAACCCAACTATGATTACGATGAAGGTTAGATAATATAAAGACGAAGTAAGTATAAGGTTCCAGTGGACAGCTGGATCCCCTTTGACCATTCCTACAGCACAATGTGACCACATCCTACCGATTGCCTTATTTAGTTTTTTTGCTGCAGTTACTGGACATTTAAGTATATTTTTCTCCAAAAGATGAAGCAAGAAAAAACCGTCACAAGATAAAGTGGACAAGTTCAAGTTTCAAAGTTTCCAGAGTTTGCGTTGCACGGTAGATTAAGTGACATTCAAACAGCTTCAAGGCGAAAGTCACCATTTCTCAGTAACTCCATCCTTTTTCATTGCCTTCCATTTATGATCAAAACTATTTCATATTAGTGATTTTGGCTTCTTTCTTTATTTTCCAGCAGTTTTCTAGCCTTCACCAGTCACTCGCCCACTCTTACTCTCTTACCTGTAAATAAGTATGTCGTCTGTAGAGCTGTTGTACTGGATCTGGTACATGCGGACTCCCGGTATGTGGTTCTGTGGGGGCCATCTGATGACAGCAGAGCTGGATGTTAGGTCCGATACACTGACCCGTTGTTGGTCGGACCTGGCCTGACCGCCGCTGACGTTGGACTTTATAGATGTGGGGATGTCCGACGGCCCCGGGTCAGGGTCCAGCTTTGGGTCAAAGTGTGGCGAAGGATTGACCACTAACTCCACAGGAGCGGTGGCCTCCCCGGCTGCATTGGATGCTATACACATGAACTTTCCAGAGTCCTAGGAATCATTGGAGAAGAAGAGAGAAGACCCAACATTTATCTTTGTATGTGGAGCTCTCCCTGTGAAACCAATTATAAAGAGTTGCTTCTTTTGTTTACTCAATCCATAATTGAAACAACAAACACAGCTTAAAAAAATAAACTACCCTAAAAGATTTAATGTAGAACAACACTGTTATATCTACATAGCCGGGCAATTTGTGTGCGACTTCTAAAGTATTGAAACGCTTACAGATATTTTATGAGACCACACCAAAGCCCAGTGACCATCACAAAAGGGCTATTGTGGCGACTATAAGTGGATAATAATAGAACATTACTGAAACGTCTGAAAATCTTTTTTTGGTAAATGTCTGGAGATTTTGTGGGTTGTTTTGACTAATTTGGATATTATCAAAGAGTCATTAATGAGATGTCTACTTTAACTTCTGTGTTTGTAGTGACTAATGTGGATTTTTTTTAATGAGGCATGTAGAGGTTTTCTAGCAGCGGCGAATAAAGTGGATATTTTTAACAGGACAATACAATGACATTAATAATAATATTTTATTTATATTATATTTTTTTATACCGCCTATCAGCATACTAAAGGTCACCTTACAGGTAAATAATAAAAAATAATAACTAGTTGTACAAACGGGCTAAAAAATTATCTATTCTTATCAATTATCAAGCTTGACAGAGCCGTTAAAAAATAGAAACTACGCTTAAAAAAAAAAAAAACTCTTGTAGGCTCTTTCACATTGACTCATTTGAAACTACGTACTACATCATTCCCACAAAATCATCATTAAGAGCTGCTGAATGAATCAACAGATATAGGCGTGATTAATATCCATGATCATGAAACCACATCTCTACCTTGACGGAGGCCTTGAGGATGTCCAGTGAGCCATTCTCATAACACACAGTTCTGGAGGTGTTGCCGATCAGCTTTCCATCAGGACTGACCCAATGTGTCGAAGGCTCAGGGTCTCCGATGGATTTACAGCGCAGGCTGACCTCCTGACCCTCCATCACAAACATCTTGGAGGTGTGACGAGTTATCATCGGTGGCTCACAAACAAACTCCTCCTGTTGGGGGGACACCATACATGTTTACACCACTGGCTGATACGACAGATTAAAGTTTGGTTTGCAAAAAAACTGCATGGTAAATAGCTGCAGAAGGAAAAGATTAGCGAGATTATTATCCAAAGGTTTGCTGAGATTCAGAGTAAACTTTTAGATTTAAAATCGGATGATAACAGATGGTGGAAGTGAGATAAGATTTCCAAGGGTTTCGACAAAACATGACACTTCATGATTTCATGCAAAACGTTAAATTTCCTCTAAGCACGAGCCTCTGTACCGAGTGGTGCCTTCTGACAGCAGACTCTCGGAAGGAGGTCAATTGTTTTGCACCTAAGCCAGTAAAGCCAGTCAAAACCCTGGTGAAGTCTTAATGTGAGGCCAAGTACAGCCAGGCGATGCTTACTGATCATTCTTATCACTCAGGGAACCTCCAAACCTTTTTTAACGAGTCCACCTTGGGTCTTGAAACCAGCAGAGATTATTGCTGACGTGATGACTACTGGGATGTAGCTTCAGATAAAGCACTAGCGTACTTTCAGTTTAGTACTAAATTATAACCCTCAATTGCTCATGTGCAGCTCTGAGCAGAAGCCTGTGATTGAACTTGGCTACTCCCTGGGGTGTGGAAGTGTGAGAGTACAAGAATGTGAATCTGGGCATTGGAGGGAAAGAGAAAATGAAAACTTATTCAGATTTAAGGGACATCAGGTTTGTTAAGATACCCCTCAAATTCCAACCAGCATCCCACTTTTCTTCACCTTTCATGAGATCGTGACCTCTTGAACTTTTGGGTGCATCGGACTTGGAGCAGTGCAGTAGAAATAAGCAGCCGAGCATCTTTCACTGACTTCACAGCTGGGATTCCCGCGGCAGTGACGGTGAATGTCTGACCCCTGATGGATGCTGCGGAGGCTCACTTGTCTTTGTACTGGGAGAGAGGCTATTAACTCTGTGAGTATTAAAATACCCAGACACTTTGGTGACACAGAGGTTTCTAGATGGACCTTTTTACAAGGCTAATCCTCTAATAGTTATCCTCCAGCACCTCTCTGAAGTAAGGCCGAGACCATTACCCGAGGTGAGGCAAAGGTCGGTACATCATCCTCTCTAAGATGATACCAATTAATCCCATCTTTATCTCAAGGTGCACCTCCACTTATCATTGTAGCTCTCAAACGGCCCGGAGGATTCAGACCCAGGATTGCTCCAGGTGAGTCAAAACCCTCTATATCATTCCTCAAGAGGTAACCCAATTCAGATGTTATCCCTCCAAGTCTCGGCATAGCCCTGCGACTGTACAGGAGTATTTCTGCAGTAGATTCAGATGCAGAATCTCCCAGAGGCACCTTGACCTTTAGTCCCGCACCTTCTATCTCCTATGAGCAGCAGCACATCTGCCGTTGTTTTTGCATATTACATTATGGCCGACATGAAGGGGTTAACCAATGAACAATACTGAACTTCACTTTACAATGAAAACTTGACTGAGAAGAAAAGTATGATAGAGCTTCAGGTATCAAAGTTAACCTTCATGCAGGCACATTATAAAACCAAATTTAGGTTTCGACTTCTTTCTGGTACGTAAGTTGTTTGGCAATGATCCTTCAGGTAAACATTGTAATTTTAAGTCTATTTAATCCAAGTCTAAAGTTTATCCTTAATAAATAGCATCCTGACAGTACAATGTGGGTTACTGTTTTAAATCCTTGAGTTTGGCATTATTAACATTTCCTTTAAATATTTTTTCTTTGTTTTGGAGAGAGCAGGAGCCATATTTTGGCCAGAAGGTGGAGCTGGGAGATATTGCTACACCTGTGTCTGGACTGGATTCGACTGAGAACCCGAGGACACAAAGTGGAAGGTCACAATCACAAGGTAAACCATTCAATAAAGCATTAGCTACTTTAGTTTAGTTTTGCTTTAGGTGGGACCCTAATTTATAATCTGTATTGAAACTTGCAAATGTGACCATTAACTCAATAAGAAACTTTTTAACGTGGTAATAAATCAGGTGGGATAAGAGCAGCTTTTTCATAAACTTGCAGTCAGAAACACTGCATCATGAAACCAGTTGGTCCCTCCTGTCCATTAATAATAATAATAAGGGTTTTGACACTGACTTCACTTTACAGATCAGAAGGTTCTATGACTTAAACATGAATGTTTTACCTATTTATTTTTTTCTCTACCTTTTTTTTTTGTCACCCCCCAAACATGATTGCTTACTACACATTTATCAAATTACTGTGAATAAACATGGCAGCAACCATGATATAAAAAAAATAACATTAAATAAATCAAGTCAAACCAGTTACTAAAACTGACTAACAATGTAAATAGTTCATGAAATCATTATAATCAATATTTAAACCCCCCCCCCAAAAACTTGGGGCTATAGGGGGATCTTAATATGAAAAACAGTGTTTTGGACATAACTTCCTAACCGTTGATCCGATTTGGTTCATATTTGGAGGATAAATTAACTGGAGGAGATATATCTCACATATTTTACTCTAATAGTTCGTATTTTACTTTAATAGTTCATATTTTACTCTATATATTATATTATATTATATTATATTGTACTCTTATATTGGGAGCTATGTTTTTTTTTTAGAAAAACAGTTCGTGGACATGAATTCAAATTTAATTGAGGGATTCAATCAGGGGGATTGCCTGTCCAATGCAGGGGATTGGGGGCTTTTCGGGGCTCTTTACCCTCGATGTCGGGGACGATTATAGACAAATGAGCTGTGATGAACACATATCGCTCGGATCACCAAACTGATTTAGAAACAACCTGTTACAAACTCTGCTGGTCTGAGGGTAAATTCTAGGATCCAAGCTCAACTATATTAAGAATTTAAAGGCAATATTTCTATTTTCCGTTGGTATTTAGGGAGGATTACAAGGCACTGCACTAAATTTATCCAGAGGAAGGGCACCTTAGAGTGTGTTACAATACAGGGTAAAAGCTCTACCTATCAATGTCTATCGATGCATTGACTGACAGTGATGGATTAGTCATGTGCAAGCTTCATGTAAGACAACTAATGTCTTTCACTGTTCCGCAAGCTCCTATTTCAAACCGTGTTTTGTAGCATAGTATGTTGTTACCTTTCCCCAATGACTTCTGATGATATCTTTATGTCCACAGCTGCGGGGAATGTGTTTATAAAGCCTCGGTATTCGCTCTGTTTCTTCCCCTAAATTCAGCAGCATCAGCATTATTACATAAGCGGTAAGACATAATGGGGTGTTGTAACTCTAAGGTAGTTTTGCATATCAGATTCCACGACTCAACACTTTGTTCCGGAATGTTCACCGCTCTGTGACACCAGCCATCTGCCCTGCTGGAGTGTCCTTCGGAGAGAGAAAAAGATTCCCCAGCCACAGACGGCTACAGCAAAAAACAATGAAAAAAATAAAATAAAATGTTTGCATATTTTGGAAAATAATTTCTATGACTAATGTGGGGCTCCGGCCAAAAAGTGAAATATACCGGTAATATTTTGTCGTGACAAAGGCAACCAGATCACTAAGAAACCTTAAGATAATCTCACTACAAACCAGATGCATACTTAGCTTCAAAGCAGACTTAGACAAAGACATAGACGTTACTGCCAGGAAGAACTGGATCGGATTCTACTCTGAAAGTTCATATTTACCCACTAGGGGGAGCTATTCTTTTTGCAAAATATACTATTTTTGGACCAAACTTTACATTTAATTTAAGAAGTTTAATCGGGGGATAGCTTATAAAACACAGGGAATTGGAGACTTTTTGTGGATATATCCTTGCAGTTGTGGACAACAGCAAAAAATAAATAAATATATTTATTCATTTTTTACATTAACCTAATCAAGTTGCTTTGTAGCCTAAACTGAAACAAGTAGTTAATCAAATAGTTATTTTTTTCCCCACCAAAATTAAATGAGAAAACTTTAATGCTCTTCTGAATTTTCCGTTTCATCTGTTTATCAATCAAACACAACAAACACAATCCAAAAAAGTTTGAGGATGCGATGCCGTTTTTTATGAGCTAAACACAAAAATAGAAGATATCAGGAAGGGTCTCAATACTTTTAAATCATCCATTTAGATCTGTGGAGGTTTTCGCTCTATGCAGCGGATTACTTAAGCTCTGCTGTAAATGTAAATTCTCTGTTCTCTGGCTTCCCTTACACATCGGAACTTTAATGACAATATTTGTTGGAAAACAAGACTTTTATAGGACAATAAACTGCAGGTTCGCAGCAACTTTCACAAACCTCTTTGATGGTCCAGAAGTATTTGCCGGCCAGGTCTCTCGGTGAAGCACACGTCTCCAGGTCATCCTCTCTGGTCAGTCTGCGTAGCCAGACCAGCTCACAGTTACAGTGGAGAGGGTTCCCTCCAAAACTTAACACCAGCGCCGTGAGAGGAGAACCTTTCATCTTAGCGTACACCGGGATCCGCAGGAACAACGGGTCCGGAGGGATTTTCTTCAGCTTGTTGGACGTCATATCCAGTCTGGTGATGCAGAAAAACAGAAAGAGCTTTCAGTCTGTTTGCTGACATTCTGAGGCATGAATCCAAATAGAGATGCTTTGATGCTTGGCGGTGTGGTGAAGCTTCCAGACAGCTTGATTGATTAGTTGGAATCAGAGGTGGGCAGCTATGTTGAAAGACAGAAGGAGGGACGGGCAAGGTGCAAGAAAGGACAATCATTTTCTTCTCCAGTTCCCTCAATCTTTTCTTTTATTAAGAGTTGAATGAATCATAAATATCTCCTGATAAGTAATAATCTGCCGACAGTCTCCACGACTTTCCCCTTTTTATGTAAAAAGTTTCTACTGAAGAAGAAACTTCTTCCTGGCTGCAGCCAGAGGACGGATTTTGAATTTCAGTCACATGAAGTTGGATCAATACAGTCATCGCTTTCCTTTCAGTTACACATTTATGTTTGATAGCCACTCAAATAAAATACAGCTTTGAAAAGGCGGAGCCCTTTTTCTTCACCAGCAGATTTGTTGAAGATGCAGGCGGTGGTGACATCTTTGTGAGTCTAAGCATGTAAACATCCTCAGAAACTGGCAGGAACAGCTATGGACAAGCAATGGGTTGGCAATAATGGATACCTTAGATTGTCTAGTTTCATATGATACACAATCAAGATAGTTGGCAGGGTGAGGGGATTAGAAAATCTTATTAATATTCTGCCCTTTAGTGGCCATGTTAATCAAGTTATGCAGCTTAAATGTCATATTTAAAGGCCAGAGTAAAAACAAAAGTAAAATCGTGGGTGAAATTGTGAACAATGAGCTCATAGAAATTCAGCTGTTGATTATAGCTGTTGATCTATCCCACTAAATTCAACAGCATCCTTCTCCACTCTCACTGATTGGAGGACATGTTTATTCAAAGAGGAATTTTGGATGTGTTGAGGGAATTTGGGTTCATACAAAAAAAAATGATCACAAAATAATACCCATCAATGGACAGAATATACTGTCTATGAGCGCTTTACCAGTAATTTGCCCACCAAACATGGGACATTGTGATGGTGATGGTAATAATTCGGGAGATTCAAGCATTCAAACAGGAAAGTCCATTTCCCCCCCGAGTCCCTCCAGAAATATTCTACAATGACTTCACAAGAAGTGAATAGCCTTTGGGAGCAAAGAGCATTCGGTACTTTACAAATTTCAATAACTTATTTCACGGGCAGCTGCAGCTTTGTGGTTTTTTTATTCGTGAGGTTGAGCTGGAGTATGTGTGAGGGTGACCGCTCACCTGTAGTGCAGTTACACCAGCTGCAGCGTAACTTCTGTGTCCTCAGGGTGAACAGAACCTATTACAGACTTTTAATACGTGCTGACTGGGTACATGAACCCGGCTGCTGCTTCTGTCTTCTAAAACATCAATTACTGTTGGAAGTTGGGCATAAATTAGAATTTATTGCTCTTGATGGAGTTCCAATGCTGTTTTTAGCCAGAGCTAAAAAAAAAATAACAGTGCAGTATACAAACAGAATTAAGTAAAATGAGTAATAAACATGGTTTTAACATAACATTCATCAGGAGGTTACACATTCTAATCACTGGATAGCAACCCTTAACAGAACTTGGAAACCCTCCACGGTTTAGTCCAATGTTTTTTAAAAGACTTAATGGATTTCAGACTTCCCTCCCGGTCCAGGTTGGATACTGTCAATGGAACTGTTAGCCAACAGGGTGCCAGAGAGAAATATGGTTGAAAATCTTATGAAAAGCTGAAGACCCCGAAAGGGAACAGCCAGAAGAAGAAGAAGAAGAAGAAAAACACAAAGTGAGGTAACACTTCCTGTTTTGAGTAAACCTATGGACTAGAGATGATAGTATTTGGTCGTTAAGTGTTGCATTCTATTTAAAAATAATAGATATATACATATATATATATATATATATATATACACACACACACTTTTTATTCTAATAGTTTATATTTACTAACTCACTTTATTTATAAATAATGCTGTATTTCAGCCATAATCTCCTAGGTTGTCAGTCCAATTTTGTCAAACTTTGGTGAACACGAATCGACCTGAGAGGGGAAAAGGAAATGACAAAACACGCATCATAAAGATTAAACCTCTTTATGATTCGACAGGATCAATAGTCAGAGAGACTTTGTTGGAGAACTCAGACATTAATGGAGAACTCTGCATGAATTTTCCTTAACCTAGAGTACGGTTGGGCTGTGTTACTTCGATGTTTTGTACTGGAGAAGAACAGGAAATGATGAAACAAAGTCTGTTTAGGACTAGGTTTAGATGTGGGTTTGATCATTAACTCTCATGGTAATAAATTTCTTGAAGGTGCTGCTTGACACGTATGCAGGACATCACACCAGATGCCGGCGCTGGAATACCGTGTATTGCTGGAATGTGCTCAAATAGATATTGGGGGAAGTCTATTCAGAGATAAATCAGTTTCTGTTAAAAGAAATTGAAAAAGAGGCTGTCAGAACCGAGCATATGGGTGTTTGACAAGGTGCTATACATGGTGACAGAAAGAAAAGGGCTCTTACGGCAAAGACATGGTGACTCTGAGTTCAATATGTGGTATATAGAGATAAGAGCGGCCTGTCAGAGGATCTAAGGCAATGACTGGACACATAGGGAGTTTAAAGCTCTATGATTTATCTGTGGGACAGAGAAGCTCGGACTTTGAATGTACGTAATGAAAGGATCAGATTGCAAGCGTTTTAAAATCCCTGTCGCCTTTGAAATGGGATTGACTCACACATTAGAGAAGTTTCACATTTTTACTCCTTCTATTCCCATCCAGGCACATCCAACAGTTTAAGACTAAACTGTGCTTGAAGGAGCATTGCATTGAGTCTAGTCTGGTTAAGTTTATTTAAGTTAAACTAATAGTTATTCCCATATTAAAAACTTTTCTCCCTTTAGAATATAGTCTGGAGTCTGGATGAGGAAATGGTTTGAAGACATGGATATCATGGGTTGCCGATACTTGTGACAGTGAGGTTTAGTTTCTGTCAACAGTACTTTGGGTGATCAGTATTTTTCAACCATTTTTAGGAATGGCAATTATTACAATTGTACAATGCTTACACCTGAAAGCCAAAGCACACAGGTACCATTATTGAGGTTATTAAGAGAGGTGGTTAGATATGGTTCACCATTAGTGGGAAATGTAGGAGGAACACAACCGCACTCTTCTGTCTGGGATGAATCAGGATAACTTGTTCCACTCCCTGTACTTCCTCTTGATGTAACTTATTTTCTAAAAGGCTCAGTTTGCACCATTGAGAATGGTGGACTGGTTGCCATGGCACTACTTCAAACAACTGAGTACTCCCTCTCCAATGATCCTGTCCTGTCCGAAACCACATCTTTAATTCTATTGTTATTGCAATGTACAATTTCCTGACCGTTTCCATGACCTAATCCTACAGATTTAACTTCCATTTGTCAAAAATGTTTGATATCAATAGGGAGGCCTATATGAGTCTGCAAGTTCTAGAGGCTATACTAGCTCAAATCACCGACTAAAGTCTCAGACCATATTTCTCTTTTGCAGGAATGGCAAATCAGGATAAACTCACCTGAAACAAATGTGGCCCAAGTCTAGCTTAATGAAATCCTGCAAATAGCTTTAAAATGTATCATTTCTTTCTCAGAAAGAAATGCCTGTCCTTTTTTTCTCTTGATTTTTGCTGCCCAGTATGCAACCCAGCCACAAATGGGTCACAGGCCAGTGTACCTCTAGTGCCGGTCCCAAGTCCTCATAAATGGAGAGGGACGCCTCAGGAAAGGCATCCGGCGGAAAACATTTGCAAAATCCATATGGCGAACACAAAACTGATTTCCAAACCGGATCGTTTGGGACCTGGGTTATCAAATACCATCAATGGTACTGTTAGCCAGCAGGGTACCAACCGATTGATGGAAACAGGTTATCCGCTGTGGCGAGTCCGAAAGGGAACAGCTGAAAGATGATGAAGAAGTCACCCAGTAAGCAAGTCTGGTTTCATTTATACTTACTATAATAATAATAAATATAATGATAATAATAATTAGTTCATAAAATAATATAGTGAATTATATGTCTAAAACATAATGTAATGTAATTAAAGTATAATGATACCTGTTTATCATCTTATACACAAAAAAACCCAGTCATATTTAAATATTTCCTGCGCCTTATAATGAATGAGAACAAAACCAACGGTTGATTCTAATCAGTCAGTGCGATGTGTGTGTGAACTTGTCTTTGTGTGTGAATGAGCGTACACACACTCACACCATCTGCAAACAGATCTGTGAACACAGCAGAGGACTGAGGTCACTGTTTCAACCCTATTCGTTTTGGCAGTCAGTAGGGGCAGTAACATTTACCGTCATCCACTATTGATGTGCCCTCGAGCAAAATGCTGGACCTCGAGCTGCTCCAGTGGAGCTGCGGTGCAGACCGGGTCGTACTGGTCGTCTCCAAGCTCAGTTTGGAACGAGCTGCTGCTGAGTCTGCCAGCAAAGCAAATCGAGTCTGGGAAGCTGGACTCGCGTTAAAGGGAGTTCTGACACGGAGAAATTTGCTGGGTGAGTTCAGTGACGTCTTAAACTTGCCTAAACCTCATTTTTGGTGTAATTGGTTTATCCACCAATTCAATGAAAAAGCAGCTCAATGGAGGGATGAGCACTGTTCAACATACAAAATCAGATACATTTTTTATTTTTATTCTCCAGTTACTCCAGACAAAACGAGAATGCCGTCTCCTCAGAAGACCAAAGTACTACAGCTCTGTGATGGGTCACAAAGCACGCTCTGGCAACTTACTATGAGAACCAGCATTAACTTTCTGGCGCTTCTGCGGGAACGGAAATGGTTAGGCGAGCCTTCTCATCCAACATGTGCAACAATGAGTCATGGGCGTGTTACTTTATTCACCTAAATAAAGAGCTGAGGCTGCTGGGTAATTGGTTGGGTTGGTTTGAATCAATAATTGGTTTAAAATTCAGTTTCCTCAGAATTTGGGTTTGTTAGTAGAGTTTGTTATTTTTTGCACACATTTCAGTTGATTTAACTAAAAAACATAGTACTTTTAACCCATTTTGGGTAGAAAACACAACCCAATCCTACTGTGGTAAAACCACTCGGCTGGGTGAGTTACCAAAATATCCCAAATTAAGCAATTTTAAACCAATAATTTCTGGAGTGTAAGTCACCAGTTCACCAGTTCTCCTACCTTAGACCACTTTTAGACCACTTTAGAGGATAAAAACCACATTAGAACGGGAATCAAATCAAATCAAATTTGTTTGTATAGCGCCAAGTCTCCGTCTCAAGGTGCTTTCCAAAAGGAGCACAGCTAGACTGAACTCTTTATTAATTAGGGTTAGAATATAGAATATAGAATTATATAGAGACCCAACAAATTCCTCCAAGGACAAAAAAGTGCCTTTAAACCGGCAGAAACCTTGAGCAGATCCCCACTCAGGGGGGACAGCCTACTGCCATGACCGGCTGAGTTGGAATAGAGAGAAATAAAGAATAAAGAGAGAGAGAGACAGAGAGAGAGTGAGAGAGGGAGGGAGGGGGAGATGGATTCCGGGTGATATGTTGAACTGGTCTGTTGGGAATACCCAATGGGCTTAAATTTTTCTTTCACCTGTCAGTGGTTACAATGTTATGGCTGACTGGTGTGTATAAATTTACTTCTTTGAAGATATTAAATTGTTGCCAGTGTCACTTTTTGTTTGTTCGTTTTTTGCTTTTTGGTCCAGATCCAGTAATAAATCTGGATTTATTAGAGTTTGATAGGGGTTAATTTTTCCACCACCAAGAACTTGAAGTTTTAATTAACTGGTGCTTACAATTTTTAACTGGTGGTTACAAATGGACCAGACTAGGCTTAAGATGTCCTGCAGTATTTGCAGATGGAGAACAATAGCGGGCGCTGAAGTTATGGAGAGCTCCATAAATTGTGAAGCGGCTAAACGGTTCTTTTTGGATTTCAAATGACATTTGTTCCCTTGGAGAGGCTGCATGTGACCCATCCTGACCTGGCCAGTTTGTGCAGGTTGGAGAAGATTCCCTCGGGGACGCTCTCTATGAGGTTATGGTCGAGGCTGAGGGTGTTGACGCTGACAAGCAGAGCTACGGTCTCCCAGGGGATGTCCACCAAGTTATTGTAGCTCAAATCCAGATCCTCCAGAGTCTCCAGGAAGTCCTGCAGGGGCGACAGAGGCAGAAACTAAGGGCAGAGTCGAAAGTTTGAACTTTTCCAACAATGGCAGCAAATTTAGCAAGGAGTAAGGTAAGAAAATGTGGAGGAGGAAGAAGAAGTTGGAGAGAAATAAGATAAGGGGAAAAACGAAAATCAAGGCTGGATGGACGAAGGTAGTAAATAAAAAAAGAGAGTAGGAAAGAAAGGCAATTATATCAAAAGAAGGGAGAACATGGAATAAAGAAAAAAGAAGTGGAGATCAATTACCCTGGTCAATGCTGTGCACCCAATGAATGTTGTTTCTCTAATTGCCTCTATACAATCCCCATAACAAGAACACCATTGAAATGCCACGAGTCAGCACACATTACAATGAGCAGAAGTACAAAGAGGGAGAGGGAAAGGAAGCGGGTTGAAGGACAATGATAACAGCCAGTTGATCGGCTAAATTGTTGTTGTAATTGCTGTTACTGCTCTCATAACTAACACAATCAGAATGCTGGCTGATTGTCACGATGCCTGGATTCTCATTACAATAAAGGGAGTGTTATTGCTTTCTGAACAAAAGGAAAAAAAGAAAAAAAAAGAATTTTGTAAGAAGAAAATCAGTCCTCTCGAGGGTCTGTGCTGATTTTCTTTCCAAATGGCTTGAATTGACTGTTTAGATGGCTGGATGTTGGAGAGCAGGAAGAATCTGGATTTAAAATGGACACTGAGGTTCTGTTGTCAACGGCCCCCCGAAAAGAGCCTTTATAATGACATACATGAATGCGTCGTCGAGGCTCTTCAAAACAAGTTGAAGGAAAAAAAGCCACAGCTGGTGCAAACTGAGTCAAACATGAAGATGTTTCTTTGTGAGTTTAAAAAAAAGACAGAAATCTTTTTTTTCTTGAAGCGATGATGTCACTTTCAGATTCATGCAGTCATGGTGGGTGTGAGGAATAAGTATCACCCCGTAGGACGCTTTGATTCAGGAAAGAGAATTGTGAGACATGCTACACGCGTGAACTGTTTACTCTAAATTGTCCGTAGGTGAATGTGAGCATGAAGGTTTATTTTTTATTTTTTATGAGTTTACCCAGTCATGCACTGACCTATCCCCCATCTCACCTGAGGTCGGCTGTTATAGACTCCAGCCCCCTCTCACGATATCAACAGAACACGCAGTCACAGATTATTTGATGGATACAATTTTTGAAAAATGTCACAAGTATTATATTTTCTATGCATCCCCATTAAAAACTCAAAAGTTATGAAGAAAAATAAATCATTTTTGGACCTATATATCGTGCAACTATTTGCAACAAATATTGTACCATGCGTGTCTATAATCCATACAATTAATGAATGAATGAAATGTAAATCAACCTTGCTCTTTATCGCAAGGTGGACCATAGACATGGTGTCAGTGGTGCATCATCAGTATGCAGGTCTTATTTTGGTCTGTCATGTTGGAGGGAGAGCAAAGCCATGAGGCAGAGCTCTCAATTTACCAGACGAGTTCCAACTCTCACCTGTGACCATGATTTCTTGGTATTGATCGAAGAACGAGGTCAAGGATGCAAACGGCTGGAATGAGCTGCCTTTGTAGGGTGGCTCGGTTCAGCCTTGGAGATGAATTGAGGAGCTCGGAGTAGAACTACTGCTCCTTTGCATTGAGTAGAGCCGCTGAGGCGGTTTGTGCCTCTGATTAAGATGCTACCAGGTTGCCTCCCTTTGGAGATTTTTATGTCAGATCTAATTTGGAGCTGACCTTGGGGGGCCTCAGGAGGCCCCAGGATGAAGTGGAAAGTGTGTGATACCATGCTTTACATGCTGCCCCTGATAACCATGGAGGAATGGATGCATGGAATTAGTTGATCCTTAAACACAATAATTTAAAAATGACATTTAAAAACGCATCTTGGTTCGATACTGCTTATAGGATTTGGTTAGAATAGATAGTTGATTATGATTTTTTTAATACTATCCCATAAATGTCCAAATATAGATGATTAGTTCTCTCAAACAAAACAGGAGAGGCAGGATGTTTAACATTTTCTTGGACTTAAATGAGTTGACCATTCTCTTGGTTGCTTGGCTGAAGTTCTGTTCATGACTTATTTAGAGAAATAATATTAAAATCAGAAGGCTGAAAGGGCGGGAGCTGGAGAGTGGGAGCAATAAAGGCCAGTGAGGGGGAAATGGACAGGGAGAGCAGGATCATGAAGAGCGACATTTAGGCTGAAGTTCAGAGGGTCTGGTCCGTTAGTGAAATCGGACTTCTCTCTCTTCATTTAGGTTCTGCAAAGGTCTGACAGCGGGTCCTGTGGGGACACTTTGGTACTTAAGCATGAACTTTTAATGAGTAGAGACAGGACTGGTCACTTAATGAAAATAATGAAACAGTTAATGTCAGGCCCGGTTATTAAAAAGGGCTCCAGCTGAGCTGCAGAGGTGTTCAGTGCTGGCTGATTCTGAGTCTGTTTTTAATTTCCACTCAGCTCCTAACTCTCAGCACAGAGACGAGGCTGACAGATTCCAAAAAATGTTTTCGGACTAACAGTCGAAACCAGCGGCAGTTTGCCTGGATGTTTGGCTGTTACATCCACCCGTCTGTTGGTGGCATACTAATTTCCTGTTGCATATCAATAAACCCCTCAAAAAGTTAACTTAAGTAGCTGAAGGTCTGCAGGTATTTTGGTAAATTTGTTCGATAAAGGTTTTTTATTTTATTTTAGTTAACTAGATTGTGATCTGATTTTTTGATATTATATTTGGAAGTCAAATTAAAACAAAACAAAGTGGGTACGACTAGTGACTATTACTTGGACCACTTTATTTTTTTGGTTTGAATTGCCTCTGGTAGAAAAAACTCCATGAATTAAGAACTTTGAAGTAGGTGAAAAACTGTTTATTATTATTTTATAGATTTTAAGACTCTGTTGCACTAACAAGGATTAGGTAAATCTAAATCTAAGTTTTGATTAGGGTTTAGTAAAATCAGGTTCAAAGCCTCTGGTTTTACTAAACCTTTGCAGATGAGATCAAAGCCTGTGTCGGATTGATGACATCAGAGCACGAAAACGAAGTGTATTTTTAATTTCACCATGTTAATAGAGTATGTTAATACAAATACAGAACTATCTGGATAATAAGCTTTACGAAAAAGTTGATCATAAAGCATAAAACAATATCAAATACTAAAGATCTGATTCCTTTTCTCAATCTTCTCTGTATGCAAACTCAAAATAGGAATTATGCAATATGTCATGGAATATCCCAATATATCCCAATACAAAAATTCACTGCAGTACTCAACCCTGGTCATATATAAAGCTCTGTCATAAGTGTTTCTGCCTCTTTTAATTATGATCATCTCATAGCGAGTCCACCAGAAACTCGTTATGTAACTTTGGCAAAGAAATTGCGGAAATGCTTGAGATGAAGCTTCCTGAAAAGGGACCAAGAAGAAAAAAACGCCGGTTCTACATGAGGGCGGATAAGAAACATTGTCTACATTAGAGGAACTCTTTAATCGGGAGTGTTTTCTTCCACTGATGGATATCCTCTCTGTTTTTTTTCTCCAAAGAGATGGTGCCAATTATACCAATTAAATTGAAAGGCAATCATTTCTGAAAGGTTTGATTAGCAGTGCTTAAAACCTGTCAACACTTCCTGTCACCGTCTCGTCTGGTGAGCCTGAAGCTTGTAGAGACTCTTTGCTATCATTACCAGTGGGGAATAGTCCCATCATTTACGTGAATAAATCACAAGATTTGATCTCCAGATGAATTGGAGTCAAATATTCTTCGGGACCAGTTTTAATTTCAGAGTTCAGGGTTCAGGGTTTCGTACCTGAAAGGCTCCTTCCGATATGCTGTTCAGCTGGTTGTTGGCCAGGATGAGGTGCCTGAGGTTCACCAGACCTTGGAAGTGGGAGTCGTCCAGATTGGTGAGACGGTTTGCGTCCAAGTGCAGCGCGTGGAGATCCTGGAGGTCAGCGAAGGCGTACGGCAGGATCTGACTGATGGTGTTTCTGCTCAGGGTCAGGTGGATCTGGACATGCAGAAGAACAGGAGGTGATCAAATCATCACAAATACTCTTAAATATCCCTCTTCAATTCCCACCTTAATTTTATACAAGCAACACTTTTGTAAGGTTTGACTTTTGTTAAACACTGTAGCGCACTTTTTCTCTTTCTCTGTCCTCTTACATAAGGAGGTCAAAGGTCGGGGTTAATGGATGAGTCACGGTTCTGGAGAGATTCAATCTTTCCAGAAAGAACATAAGAGTAGGTTCTGACCTGCTGGGATTAAAATCAGCAGGCCAGGTGACAGAATGACCCAAATCTACAAGAATAATAATATTAATACTCGAGTACTCTGGGTCAGCTGATATATGTTGCATGCTGATACTGATGATGACTGCTAAATCGTCTCAATCCTGTACGGTAGGTGTGAAGATGAAGATATTAACATCGAAAGAAAGGGTTGGTCAACACCCGCACATTTGTTTTGGAAAAATCAGCATGATATCTGGAGACATCTGCCGCGTTTCTATCACACCAAATGATTAAAACCTCATTTCCCACGTCGCCTTGTGTGTCAGCAAACATCATCTGTGCGGTGGTGATCATCACACTGGAGAGGAGACTTGTTTGTTGAGGAAGTCCCCAGCTGTGATGAGATCAGATGTCTTTATTCCACCATCTAATATGGGGACGCTTGCCTTCGAGCGGCGTAACCCGCCACCTCCGTTTCATGATTGTAGAAGAATTAATTGGTGAGATTTCAAAGATATCAGTGAAGTCACCTCACTCAATAGGTTGTGTTGGAAGGAGCAGATGTTCTTTATGTCTTGTGTTTCAGTGAAAAAGAAACATAAAAACATTAATATGACGACGAAACGCTCCGAAAGCCTTCCTTTCACACCGTTCTCTATCATTCCAAAAAAATATTCTCCATTTAACTGATGCAATTTCCTCTTTTGGTGAAACGACTTAACTCAGCCGTCCTCACGTCCCCTCAGATACGCCAAGTCTTGATAAGCCATATTACTCAGAATGCCATCTGATAGTCAAATGTTCTCCTTCTGGTTACTAAAGGGGATAATAATTTACTGAAGTAGGGGGTAAAAGCAGATCAACTACAAGAAAATGGCATGAATACATATATTTTAGAGGTTCTTTGATTGCATGGTTGAGGACATGTTTTTCCGCTGCTTGTTTATGTCACTGGCTGCCGATGAGTGACAAGGTAACATCTAAAGGTTGCTGTCATTATGGACTAGATATGATTGCTGATTTTGGCTCGTCAATCATTTTAGGATGCAAAACATTTCAACACATCCAGGAATTATCTGCAAAACTTGAAGGAATAGATGTGATGTTTTTAATAATGAGTGGAACGAGTTTGAACGACATCATCTACACCTACAACTATAGAACATATAGAAAGTCCCTCATAGGAAGTCCATCTCCTGTAAAATTCATACAACCAAAGAACAGATCTAAGGTGACCTACGCCCGCAATGACAAGTTCAGCAGTGAATTAAAAAGTAATATTCCACGTCACATGTTTCGTGCCAAGAGTCAAATGATGTCTGATGTTCTGCTTTGGCTGTTTTTCCAATCTACCAGAGGAAACCTGCCTCGTCGTATCCTGACACAATCCCCAGGGACGCAGGACTGGTATTCCAAGAACAAGTCACAGTAATACAGCAATCAATAGCCCTGTTTGCACAGCCTTTTCAAGGTGAGGCTGGTCTCCCTTTATTCTGCCTTCTGTTCCATATAAACAAATTAGAGGCATAAGGGGAGGGGCCTGAATTGGTCCACCTCTAAAACAGCCGTGGTGGTTATAACAGAGACAGATCAGATGTCTGTATGAATGCAAAGCAAGTTATAGATGTGATGTTTTGACATATTGTGTGTACGACCTACAACTGGAGGACAGCAGCTAACTCACAGAAGAACATCAACCACATCAACCAATCGAATTAGATCGCATGTTTAGTTTATATTGATCAAGGAGGGCTGGAGCCTATACCAACTGACATTGGGCGAAAGGCGGGATACACCAATGACAAGTGGCCAGTTCATCAAAGGCCACAACAACCGTTTAAGCTCTAACACCTACGGGCAATTTAGAGTCACTGATACTGCATGTTTTTGGACTGTGGGAGGACGCTAGAGTACATGGAGAGAACCCACACAAGCTCTCCGCACAGAAAGGTCCCATAGGGGTTGAGAGGTGGATTTGAACCCGGAACCTTCTTGCTGCGAGATAACTGTGTTTACCATTGCATTACCATGACGCCTGCCATGTAACAGTGAAGGTTTATTAATCATTAAGCTCCATGTTAATCCATTTTTAGAAGCAATACATCACGCCTCTGGTGCTTGGGAAGTGTTGGCTTCCTTTTTGAAATGACAACATTAATCCACCAATGTTTCATTCAATGTTAAAGAAAAGGGTCTTCATCACCGCCTGAAGTCAGGCTCAGGCAATGGCAGTTAAAAAATCATACCCATTTTTGAAACCTGATAACATAGGGGGCAAATTCACTTTTGAATATGCACACACTACGAGGCAAAAAGAATATGCTGAGTCATCCTCTACAGGAAATCACTGAGAGGTTCTTCTAGAGGAATCCACGTGATCGCTCTTGCGCTATCTCTTTGGGAAACAGATGTAAACAAGATGGAGACTGCCGTGGTGGAAAAACTCGCTCTAGAAGGGCTTTTCAGTGAGAGAAACCAAAAGCAGAAAGCTGCACCTGCTGGGTTCTGAATGTGAAAAATGGAAATTAACCAAGGGTGATATCCGGTTTCTGTCTACAGTAGTACGCTAGCTAACGTTTGCCTCAAGGACTACACTGTTTACCGTTTATCGTAAACATTTAGCCTTTACCTCAAGTCATTTACAGTTAAGTCGGATACATTTGTGCAAACACGAAGTTCCCAGACCAGATTTCTCCTCCGTCCATCAGGCAGGGCAGGCGAATGTTGATTAAATCGTAGCTTGAACCAAACATCATTTTCATCCACACATTCAGCACCAGCCTGCTCCGGCACTGAACGTGCTGGACAGCAGTTTGAAGGCAGAGACAAATCAAATACCCTCTTAACATCTGATCTCTGTTCCCTCCTGTCGTCAGCTAATGTGAAGCCTCGCTGTAGCTCACGCCACACGCTCGCATCACCGTAACAGCTTTGGTTAAATTTTTATGCATTCATTATAGGACGAGCTGTTTATTCAAAAGCCTGAGATTTGCATGCAGCTCAGATGAACCCACATTATCACAGCTGGAAACATTAGGAATATGAACCAGCTTCTTTGTAAATGACACATTAGCAATGTTTTCTTCCATTTGTAATGAAGCTCTTTTGATTACAGTAGATGTAGAAAAACTAAACGGGAAAGTGAAACAAGCACAGTTGGAAACGTAAGCAGCTTCAAACAGCTTGGCAGAACATTGAGTGCTTAGAAGTGGTGATGAAGTTAAATTTGTTTCTAAAATTGACTGACCAGGCTGGACATGTTGGCGAAGTCGCGGTGCCTCAGGGTCGTGATGAAGTTATCCATCAGCCTGAGCTCGGCTGTCTGGCGGTCGATGTTGGGCGGGACAAAGAGGAGGCCCGTCTTGGCACAAAGCACCGTGTAGGACGGCAGCAGGTTCTGGCAGGTGCACCGCTTCGGACACAGCATGGAGGAGGAGCAGGAGCAGGGCGGGAGAGAGGACAGGAGGATGAGGAGGAGAAGAGGGCAGACCAGCGAGGAAATGACATCCATGGCTAGTCTTCAGCTGCAACACAGAAAGAGAAAGTTCATGCGCAAAACCCTTAAAACAGGCGTTCAAAATCCTACAGCGGTGCAAATATGACCTCTCCTGTGTTTAAAATTTAAAAGATGCAATGCTTCTCCAAAATCATGGCTTAAAGGTTATCTTCCTCTGCAAAGATTGTCATCAGTCTCCCGCTGAGTCTGCAGAATGTCTCTATGAATGAACACGGTCTCTGGCAGCGGCTCAGCGTGGGAGAAAACAGCGGCTCTTCACAGGAACCTTCTGTGAATGCAGCATCTCAAAAACTTTTCTGCAGCTTCAAACAATGCAGAAATCCTCCTGTTATAATTTCCTTGACCTTTCACAGAATTTTCAGTCAAGCAAATCTATTTTTTTTAGCTCATAATAAAAGCAGAGTTCTCTCAAAGGGCTCGCCCAACAAATCCAACATGATCAAAGCACTGGGCAACAAACTGCAACAGTCACAAACCTACAGCAGACCCCGACTCAAAGTGCGTGGCCCTCGGCCCTGGTTCTGCTCGTTGGATTGCAGAATAAAAGTATTATTATATATTTGCTTTCGTCAGTGATTTGTGTGAAGGATTACAATATACCACCAAAGAAATGAAAAAATAAAGTAAACAAAAATGTAATTTTGCAGTGCTATTGAAATACTGTAAAAACCCAAGAAAAGACAGGTGATTTGCTGAGGTATCTGGGGGTACATGGGGGGTATTTGGTCTGCAACAATGTTTAGGTAAGTTGTATTTGTTACAGTAATTTCTATGAAAACCATCAGACTGTGCTACAACGATATTGAAGAGCCTTGGGTGCCAATGATCATGTATCTGATTGGTCGCTTGGCCTTCCTTAGAACACTTTGTAAACTAAACCACTGCAGACCAGGATTAACCAAAAGGACCAAGTCGGCAAGCCTCAAAATCTGACCTTACACTTTCTAATTTTTCCTGCTTCTAACACATTCCTTTTAAGGAAAAAACATTCCACCATGCGGCGAGATAATCAGGCTGTTATTCACATCACCTGTGACATAAGACCTGTTAGATTAGAATGTTACGGCTGATCGCTGTAAAATGATTATTCCAGGATAAACGCTTCATGAAAGAGGCGAGGGTGGGGCATTACGTTGGCTTCATGTACATGATTACAATCTGAGGAGAACATTAAAGAAGACATTAGCCTCTGTCTGACGTCGTAAATTTAATGGATGTTCGTGCGCTTAAAGACGACACTAAACCAACTTTTCCGCCAAGGCGGTAAAGCATTACCTTCACGTCGTTAGCGATTTCTCTTCATTTATTTTGCATGTTCTGCTGAGTGGAGGCCTGAATAAATGAAATGTAAAACACAGGCATATGCAAAAGGGAATGCATTTCCACACGCAGTCTGTACTCCCCGCCTGAACACACTCTGGAGAGTCCCGGTTAGACGCCGGAAGGTCAATTGCAAATAACGGCGGAAAGAGACATGCTCTTTTATTTACGGTGCTGATATTCAAAAATGCGCCTCTGCTGCATGCAGAAGACAGAACAGGAAATCAGCAGGTGTCGTCGTGGCAGTGGAGGATAGGAGCTAAATGTGAGGAAGTAATGGGGGAGAAGTAATGGAATGGGATAAATTCAGTGGAATTCAAAAGTGAGAGTAGACCTAAATGTCAATGAGAAAATGAAGAGCGCTCACATGCTGGGAACCTGAGCACGGAGCTCTGTCAGGAAATAATGAGCAGTCGTGTGAGGACCCACATACTTCTTATGGAAATGAATATTTAAATCACGCTCTCTGTGAAGTTTTACTTCTGATTACTGTAAAAATGTAAGTCCTAACCGAGTGATTGGAGATGCTCTCCTTCCCGACGTTCATTCACTCTTTACACTTGTAGGTCCTTTGTTTAACTTTCTGAGCATGTGTGTAGTCTTTCAACGCAGGTGTGATCTTTATCTGAGGAAAAACCCACATCTACGGACTTGTGTCGAAGGAACTCACAGTCATTATTTTGTTTGTTGCTGTTTCACTTATTATTTAAGATGTAATCGATTGAATTATGTTTTATATCAGGTGATAATTCAGATAAGTCTAATTATAACGCTACAATACTACCATCAGAATACAGTTTACAACTTTAGTACTATATGCTGATTCTTTTCAATCATAAATATGGGTCGTTTGGTCTAGACTTTTGGACTTTAGTAAACCTTCATGGACAAAGATTTTGAGGAAACAACTGGAATATGTTTCAGAAAGAAGAGATGGCGGGGACCGGATCAAACTGAACCATGGTTCGGTTCACTTTCAGAGTGAACTGCTTTTAATTCAATGGCTTGGACTTTCAGACTAATTGTAGGGAGTTGCAGCAGGATACTGTGAGCAATTATGAAAGTTAAAAATTAGCGGGAGTGGCTGATGGGGAGAGGAAGACACTAAATATTTAATCGTGGAACGGTCGTACAAAGAATCAACAGTCCACTGGAACTGGGGTCATGCAAAATTGTGAAGTGTTCTTGAAAAATGTTATTAAAACTAACCAAATCAAACTCTTTACAGTGTATCAAAAGGCGAAGTTTTTACCTGAGAATAGCTGCTCCTGTAGCCACAAACACTGATTGTTGAAAATATTCTCTAAACATGATAGGAAAAATCCCCAAACGTCTTCTTCAAAGTCTCTCCTGTCTCGTGACAGACAAGCCTGTAATCTCTCCAAATGTCTCGTTAAAAATATTTACTCTAGTCGCTGTGTTACAATAGATATCTGTTTTAGTCACTGTTTTACAACAGATATCTGCTCTAATCAGTGTGGTATAAAAAGTATCTTTTCTAGTCGCTACCACTGAACCTCCGGCACCTCTAGTCCTCTCATTTAATCTAAATGTGACATGACAACTGCTGTACTAACAGTTTAATGGCTTACAGAAACAATAGTGCCAACATCTTATTCTTAAATATTAATCGTCCAAAAATCTGAGCTGTTGTCAGGTCTTGTTGGTCTTGAAGTATTTTGTGATTTTTGGTTATCCTGTTGTTAGGTCATTTAATTTTAATGCCCGTAATGAAACTGTAGAGTTCCTTGCAAATCTTAATGGAGCATTTTAGATTTTGTTTATTAGCTCACAGACATGAACCACTGTGAAAGAAAACCTGATGGTTCCATATTTTATCCACCTTTGTGCTTCTGTTTACTGTTTTTCCTGCAAAACTGCAGGATCAGGTTATCTGATCCTTCCTCATGGAAAAGATAACTTTCACTGGGTAAAAGTTGAATTTCACTATGCGATGCAGTGGTTATTAGCTACCAGAATGGTTTTATGGAAAGACAACTGAGAAAGACCAAATCTTTGTGTTTTTGTACGTTTACCAAATTCTTCCGGTTTTTTGATGAATTTTGGACAGTTTTTTGCTTTTGATACTTTTGGAGAACATCTTAAACAGAATCTGATATTTTAAAAAGGGTAGGCTTTTTTTTTTCAGTCTATACCTTGCCGGTAATTTTTTAAAAATGTATATATATATATATATGAACCTTGGCTGGATGTAAATAATATCAATATAATTGTGTGAATGAGAATGAGAGAAAACATATGAAAAAATGTACCGAAATAAAATCGAATCTACTGTATTCTGATCTAACTGCTGAACAGGCGACAGAGTCATGGGCTCATTCAAACCAAATGCTCATTGTTTCTCAGGGGTGAAGGCCAGCATATGTTGTCTGAGCCCACATTAGAGCTACTGTCGCACGGAAACTGAAAAAATGCTGGTTCTGACAGAAAGGTGTTTGAAAACCAGTGCCCGTTTTAGCTGCAAAAAAGAGAAAGTGGAAATAATGTTATGTCTGAGCAGTGTATTTTACATTTACAGTCAGGCCACCCTGTCTACACCTCTCGACTAGCATACGCTGATTATTTTGCAGTATAATTTTGGTGCAATGTGAAACTGCTCTTCTGAGAAGTAATTTGTTTAGTTAGGTCACTTGAGCCATGGAAAAATGCTTCCATAACTGTCGCTCCTTCAAGGCTCTTTCTTCTATTGAAAGAAAATTCAATTGTGCCGCTCCTTTTCTCAATTTCTCCGCTTATCTTTCTGTGTGAATCCTGCCATCATCGCCCCTATCAGTCCCTCTTTATGTCCCGACTAGAGCATAGATTCCTCTATAGCTCCAAATAGCATCCCTCACCTCATCTCTCTCTCCGCACAGGTGTAACCACACAGGATGAAATGACATCATCATTAAGATGGAGAGAATGTGTTGAGTGACACGTCGTGTCGTGTTACTACACGATAATGAAATGTAGGACTGAAAGTTGTGGTGCTAATTTACATGAATCATTTTCCAAAGATAGAGGTGCTACCAGGAGCATTGGCCTTTTTCGCTCTCACCTCCGCGCTGCTCTGAGTGACAGCTCCATCTTTATCCATTTATTTTTTCTATGAACATGACCACACATGAGAGAGAAAATTCAGGTCATCCATCCGTCCGTCCATTCCCCCTCTCTCCTCCAGCAGGGTTCTGGAGTCAGGGTTCTGGAGTCTGGAACGCATGCTGCTCACATGCAGCAAGAAGCAGGTGGAAGCTCTCAAATGAAATCATTACTTAAGGTCACTAAACTAAGGATAAGCTTTGTACCCACAACACCCATAATCCTAAGACTCCCAGTTTGACCGGAGCAAACCCCCCTCCATGGACTGGGAGGAGAAAGCATGGTTTGGTGCGGCATCAGCAGTAATGCTGTTGTTGTATTGGTCCATTGTAGAAAAGAAAGAGCTGAACCGTAAGTCAAAGCTCTCAATTTACCCGTCGATCTTGGTTTTAACCCTCACAAATGTGTCATGAGGTCCTAGTACTAATGGATATAACTAACTTGAATATGTTTCCTTCGTACGATGGTGAGGGGCTCTGACATGAAGAAACGAATCATAAAAACAAACGGTATTTGCTTCTCTAAATGTGAATTCCACATTTTCACATGCAATTGGACTTATTTTATGTGACTTAAATTAAAAACTGTTAAAACAGAATGATATCACGTGTGAAGAGAACATTATTCCAGCGATGTGTTGTTGTTTTTCTCCACATGAAAATTTGGTGCATTCATCCGTAATTAGCTTTAAAATGTCCACAATTATAACCGCTTATAATCATGGCGGTTTCAATCTCGTGATATAAGCATGTGAATACCACATATTCTCATGTGAATATAAAGTCTGACATATCCCAAGTAATCTGGAAATTTTCACAAGAGACTAGTGTTCTAATCCCAGTCAAAACAGGGCGTGGCAAAGATTCAGTGTTGACCCTAAGGCAAGGTCCACATCTAGCGCCGGTCCCCAGACTGGATAAATGGGCGGGTTTGTGGCAGGAAGGGTATCCGACATAAAAAAAAACAATATGCAGAACGAAATGATCCGCTGTGGATCATTTCGTTCATATGTGGATTTAATTTTACACATTTGCAAAGAAGTCATGGCACGTACATCCTTTTAACATTTGCATGTAGAACATTTTATCCCTACGATAAAAGTTATACATATTCACAGGTGACATTTAGATACAAATGTTCCTTAGATATCTTTCCAATGTTATTAGCTTATTTAACACGCAAATTAAAATGTGGTATTGAGCAGAAGTATAAATGGTAAAAAGAGAAATATAACCACACACAGCACAAATATGAGCTCATTATTTCTGGTGTCATGTCAGCTTATAGTCTGAGTGAGGAGGAGACGGATGGAATGAAATATGAAGGATTACCAGAGGAAAACAAGAGGAAAAGAAGACGAGATAAGGAGAATCACAATCAAGGAAATGTGGAGGACAGACAAGGGAAACAAATGGTTGAAACTAGAAGATAGGAGAGAGGATTAAGGAGGAATAGGAGAGGAAGTGCGGTTAGAAATTGGTGTAATTTCCATGCAAATATGCTGAATGATGATTGAAGCCTTTGAGGTTCTCCGCAGCTCCTTAGGTGTTAGAGGACTTCAGTGTTCCTGAAATATGCTGGACGGACATTCTGTAGCTGCACACGCCTTGTTTTCTTCACAATATCCTGCATGTTGGATGAGTTATGGTCAAATTAAACCATGAAATCCATGCTGAGTGAGAGGCGAACGATGAGAGACAAGAAACCATGTCACAAACGTTACATTTCTCATCCAGTTGGTGGGGATGTTGTGCTACATCCTTAGAAACGTGTGTTCGCACTCACTTGAGAACATGCACGTGCAAACACGCATACACACACACACACACATAAACACACACACACACACACACACACACACACACACACGAATCGAGGCTGAGGGAGTGGCATACTGGAACAGAAAGTGAGGGAGACAGGTGGATAAATAAATTCGAGTTCTGCAGGAGACAGAGCAGTAACACTTCATATTTATCACACTGCAAATATTCTGGACTGGTTTCTACTCTGAACACTATTGCGGCTGTTATAGTCTTCATGCGTCTGTGTTTTATACAGAAGTCCCTGCTCTGCATCACCTGCTGCTCGTGGGTCTACTCATGCCACAGCACACAGAATAAAACACCACTTTATTGTCCTTTGGTTTTATTTCTATTCTATTTGTATTCTTATGACTAGTAGTTCTCCAATATGTAAGTCTGTCACTTGCATTTTTAAAGACATTTTAGAAGAAATTCAGTGCCACTCAGGTAACGTTCTAAGCACATAGAATGAGACAGCAAAGATGGAAATGTAACATGCTCCCTGGTTTTGTGTATCAGTGTTAGCTTAGTGCTGTCTTATGTTTGTTTGGAGCTAGAGAGAGATCAGGGCTCTCGATATTATGCCCGGAGCCCGTTATGTCCATACAGGGGGCATTATCCAATCAGGTGAGAGCAAGAATCTAATGAGAAGGCTTATGGGCAGCAGGTGCGGAGACAGCAGGCTCCATCCAGGTTCAGACTGCACCATACTGTGCACTCTCGCTGTGTGGCGGAGGCCGCTCTCTACATTTGTGGCCCTTGTAAGCCAAATCTGTTTTTATCAGTGTGACATATCGGGTCAGCCAGAACTTTACAAGCAGATACTGAATTGTTTATCTTTGCAACTTTGTAACGTTTAGCATTTTATCCTTCTTTATCTAACAGAGTTTTTGTTCTTTGCTATGTGGGTTTGCACAGTTTTTTTTTACCGCTGGTGTTGGCTTTTGGGTTATGCCTCGGAACCTTTCAGGTAAGGTTTGGCTCACGGAATAAGTCCAAATTCAATTAAAGTGCTCAAAAAATACTGACTGTGGAGTGATTTGTCTACTCCACAAATCAAACAAATCACCAGACGTTCACATTGTTACCATGGAAATAGATTCCATTATAGCTTTGTGTAATGACCTGAAATTAGACACAATCAAAGATAAATGCAGAAATTAAACAATTAAATAAAAATAAAAATTATTGTCAATAATAATAATAATTATTAATTATCCAAGTTGCTCTTCTGTATTCTCAGCCCGTAGGTTCTCTGCTCCATTACATTGATATCCCAGATACTTGGAGTCCACAAGTTAAAAGGAGGTGGTTCAGGCTTTAACCAGTTGATACTTATACATTTTAATGCTGCAGTTATAGAAATCTGCAATAAATAATTTGCAGCTCTTCCCTCTAAGCCTTCAGGTTTTACCCCCAAGCAGAGCGATCTGTGGGTCTTGAGGGACCTCCTTGTTGAAAACCTCCTCAAGAGGTCGATGAACTTAGTTTAGAGCACGTCCAGAATATGTGAAGATGGTTTACTGTATGTGCTCCACAATTTCTCCAGCATCTATTAGTGCGTGTTGGTCCCGTCGTTTCCGCCGTATGGGGTTCTGGAAAGTATCTGGTAATTACGTCCCATTTGAATCTCTCCAAGAGTTAGCACTAGTTACCATTTGAGCGTCAGAATATATTTCTTCCCAGTCCACCCATCAAAGTGGCCCTTTGATACAAGTCCCCTCTCTCAACTAAATGTTTCCTGTGGTCAAGAAAATCAAAAAGCCATCCAACATGTCATCATAGAAAACTGAAAGAATAATAATAATAATAATAATACATTTAATTTATAATGCACTTTACATTTGGATCAAAAAGAGGATAATAATGCCAAAAATCTCTCTGATAGGCAGACAGACAGGCAGACAGACAGACATGACAGAGGGAACCCATTCTTACATCCAATAATAACTGATATCCACCGGTCCAACTACTGACGATGCTGCTGCCGCGTTGATTAGGATACTACATTATCAATTCAGACCACGTATGAACATTCATCCCAGTGAATGGTGAGATCTCTGACTGCAGGCTGCTGAATGCTCTGCTGTAACTGAAGAAGACGCTCAATGCATGTTATTAATTGCATAGTCTGCTATTGATTGTCCTCCGCTAATGAGGTTACTAGTCTCCCTGAGCCCCATTAATATGCAAGCATGAAACAATAAGAGTTACAGATAACTGATTGTGTTAGAGACGAAGATTTCACAGGAAGGCTGTATATTGCCGCAGTCTGGTCCGTAGTTCTCCTCTCCCTGCAGTCTCTCCTTCCACTCAGGAGTCATACGTATGACCAAAAGTTCTTTGTGTTAAATCTATGTGAAATACGAACATAACTAGAATGTGATTGATAATTATCAGCCCACCAATGGGAAATATAGAGGTCTAAGATGGCACCGGTAAGGGAGGTGGCTTTTGTACCTCCTCCAGTCGGGACTACGTACCATCACAGACTATAAAGCAAGACCTTTCTCCATGATGAGTATTGGCATTTATCTGCCTGAAGAACTGAACATCTTTTATGCACGCTCCGAGGTTAACAGTCAACAAGCCGACATATTGACCAGCGGAGAGGAGACGGTTTTCACCGTGACAGAGCACGACGTGACGAGGACACTCTGGCATGTGAACTCCAGGAAGGCAGAGGGACCAGACGGGATTACTGGACGAGTCCCAAACCAACTGCCCCAGTTCTAATCGTAATGTTCAACCTCCCCCTCTCTTAGTGTAATATTCCCATATTCTTTAAACAGTGTATTTAGAGTTCCTGTCCCTCAGAAACACCTTTCCTGACCCGCAATCTACAGGTGGTACTAGTTGGCAACTGCGTCCAGACCCTCAACACAGGGACCCCCAAGGGGCTGCGTGCGGATCCCTCTCCTGCACTCCTTATACATATATGTCTGCTTGGCCAGCTCTTACTCCAACATAGTAGTAAAGTTTGCTGAAGGCAGAGCCTTGGTGGGCTTAAACTCCAACAATGACTGACCTGAGGCCAGCCACTTAGTGGACTGGTGTCATGAGAACAACCTCAAGCTGAACGTCAGTAAGAAGCTGGGATGATGGAGAAGATTCCATCATCTCAGCATAAATGGAGACCAGGTCGATTAATTCAAAACCTCAGTGTCCATATCAACGAGGATCTGTCATGGGCACTGAAGATTGAAAGTCTAGTCAAGGAAGCCTCTCAGCGCCTCTACCATCTTCTACATCTGCACCATAGAGAGCATCCTGATTGGGAGTTTCATCCACTGGATGAGGAGCAGCACCAAATGGGATAACATGGCTCTTAGGAGGGTGGTCCTCTCAGTTGAGAAAACCATCAGGACCACGCTCCCTCATCGGCAGGACATTTCCATTGGTCGTTGCCAAATGAGAGCCATGAAATTCGCCATTAGAGAGCTTAACGAGAATGAGAGTTTTCCCTAAACAACCAAACTATGAAACAGCCCAAAAGTCATAATGTTTGTCAGCAAGCCTTATTTTTAAAGTCTAAAACAAAGTTGCATTTTATATGTCTAATTGGACGATAAGCGTGTCATAGTTTGAAAATAGCAACATCACTGACCAAGTCAGTTTCTCATGATTGGTGCTGACATTTATTTTAGCACTGCAGTACAAAGATTATTAAACCGAGTCAAAGACAACCTCCTTGATTAAAATTAATTTAAACCTTAATAGTTTGCTAAATGCTTATTGTTATTGTTGTACTAACAAATGTAGCCAGGCCAGTAATGAACTTGAAGAACTGTCAATCCTTTTTTTTTTCTTCTTCTAAATTAACAAGGACAAACTGAAAATGAAAAATCACCAACACGACACGAACACGAACACTAGCCGAGTGATGACGATTGATTTAAAACCTGCTGTTGCTTGTTGCACAGATGCATTATTAATGTCAGGTGGTGTGTTAGAAAATGGACCATTAATATTTAGAGCGAGATCGAAATGAAATGCAGCCACTCCACCTGCATTTAGAGGTGAACCCTTGAATCTTGATTGTGCACACTGCTCATACCATCAGCCATCGAACTCCTCCACACTCTGGGTTTAATAATCGTCTGGAAGAATTGGTGATTTATTTGACGCTTTAATCCAGCCAAGCAATCATTTCCACTGGTAACTAGAAATGCACAAACCGTTCTCCACTCCCAGGCTGCAGCTTTACATTTATCATTGAATGATTTTCATGTAAAATAGCGGCAGCCTGAGCGCTTACAGGAGGAGGAACCCAGCAAACCTGCTGAACTTTGTTTTGTACCTGCTGTATTTGTTTGTGTGAGGGAGAAAAAGCAAGAAGGCTTAATTAACATCAATCAATGTCATTTATACAAATGACGCGTTTATGGATTATGCAAACACACTGTGCCCTGTTTCGTCAACGAAATTGTGATTTAAATATAAATTTCATTCACTCTTCTCCTCATTAAAAGCCAGCCTGACTTAATATGACAGTTTAATTCTGTAAAAGGAATCAATATCACCCGGTGCCATTTAGACCAATGAAAGGAGCTATTACATTTAACAATTCAAATTCTTACTCATGAGTGCTGCTCGCGTTTGGCATTTCTTCCTAAATTTAGCTGTGTTTACAGGGACCCTAATATTACGATTCAAATCTGTTAAAAAGCATGATGAAAACACTCCTTCCCATAAACCGATCAAAAGTAAAATTGTCCATGTAAATTATAATTATTTTCTGGCTCTGTTTGCTCTGCACATGATTCACCGCCTGGAGGTAAGGCATGATTGCAGCTTCCAAGCAGAACTGGACCACAGCAGAGACAGTACGTGTTACAAACAAACATTCAAATCATTTCACATTATTAGATGCCTAGGTGGCTCGAAAGTAATAAAATAATGAATAAATAAACAAGTCCAAGAAAAACTGGATAAAGCCAGAAGCAGACTAGGTTAAATCCCACAACAAAAGTGAATCAGATCCCAACAGCTTCTGGTTTTAACAAAGCATTAAAGGAAGTGAAGAAAGAGCATCACCTCTGCACATGTCACAAAGCTGTCCTGGTTAAATGTGCCGGTGCTCGTATGTAACGTCGATACCAAATCTTCAACTGGACTGAATAAAAGTTTGCAAGTTATCAAAAACAGTGTTGCTGTATCCATTTGTGAAAGTCTGATTCCCTTGACAACAAGTGGAGACTGGGGTGAACACAACCAGTCACATGTCATCCTCATCAGATGCTCACCCGTCAGACTTGTATTGAAAATCCTCAAATTTCTCCCCAAATCTGTAAGATAATAGAAATCTGAATTAAACTCTAAAAGATTAGAATTAGTAAATGTCGAGCTTCAAATCCGGGTTATCTGTGTGGGAGTTGATCACCATAACCACCAAATCAGCTCAGGATAAAATATGCCATATTATTATTATAATTTTGGCAATTTGGTGGCCCTTTGCATAATCCAGTAAGAAATGTATTCAATTTTTGTACAGACTTTGTAATTCACTCAGATTAACTTAATTTGCGGATGTTTTATGGAATTACTCAGAGGTTGAACCGGCTGCCACTGGACTGAAGATGTTTCACCTCTCAACCTCACTCAGACAGCTCTCATCCAAGAGGAAGCCTCTTGGATGAGAGCTGTCGCTCTTCAAAGAAGGACACGGATGGGATCAACGGTTGTCCAAAGTATAGAGAGAGACAGGTTCTCTATAGTTTCATTGAACAAAATCAAGAGTGGACTGGAAAACCAAGTTAATCCTCTGATCAGCCATAACATTTTTACCAATGACAGATGAAGTAGGTATAACAACGATGATCTCACCTGTCAGTTGATGGGATATAAAGACTTGCTGCGTATATAGATATATAGACAGCAAGTGAACATTTCGTACTGAGAGTTTATGTTGGAAACGGGAAAAATGGGATACTGTAAGGTTCTGAGTCCCTTTGAGAAGGGTCAGATTGTCATTTGCTAGACGCAGGACTGCAGGTCTTATTGCCTACGAAAGTCAACAAAGCGAGGAAAACCGGTGAACTGGCGACAGGGTCATTGGCGTCCAAGGTTCATTGATGTGCTGTCGAGACAAAGGTTAACCCTTGTTCGCTCACAGAAGAGCTACTGTAGCACAAAAAGCTGAAAAGTTCATTCTTGTTCTGATAGAAAGGTGTCAGAACACACAGAGCATTGTAGAGTTGTTTTGGCTTCAAATAGGGGACATACACAATATTAGACATGTGGTTTTAATGTTATGGTTGATGGGTGAACATGTAAAAACAATATCTCTCGTCAGGTAGATCTTTATTAATTTATTAATTATCTTAAGTTTTCTTCAAGTTTATGAAAATATAGCAAATGTATTTTGTTGGGATTAAAGAGCATGAGATATATTACTGCTGCTCTGAGCGCAGATGCTGTCAGTCTCCGTGGGTTTAGTGGAAAGTTTTATAATACAGCTGGACAAATTTCGAAGCCAAGTCAATATTGGAACGAGATATTACCCATCGGCAAGTTCGACCTCAAATAAATCCCCAATGCAATTATCTCGACAGCTGAAACTGCAGTCATCTAAGAAGATGTGAAACCCAGAGTATTCCTACCCTTCACAGTCCCGGTGCATTATATCATATACAACGGGGCAAATCTACCATTAAGAGAAGAACACGGCAGCAATTTTGCGCAGTAGTGTGGGATTTGGCCACCACAGCGCACAGAGGACGCTCCATTCTGCCGGAAAGAATATTCATGCTTCGGAAGCTGTCAAACTCGGGATGGTAAAAACCATAAAATGACGATACTGAAGCTCCTCTGCAGCATCTCTGAGTGCTGAGATTATCCAGCTGTGGGTAATTTTGATTTTAAAGGCTCTACCCAGAATTGTAGACTGTTTATGTCAGAAGTTGTCTTGCCCTTTCAAAACTCTTACATGAAAATATTCTGAGTTTGTGCAAAAATAATAGAAAATGTCATGCATTTGTATTATAATTACGTAAGTGTTCAGCAAAACTGGAAGGTCATATATTCTTTCCGGATATTTAAATTGCAGCTATCTATCAGTAAGTTTTGACTTAAATTTATCCTTAGCATGCACTGCAGACTTCCAGACACAAAGCGTACATTGTGCCATCATTGTAGTTGCCCTTTTCTCTGCAGTAATAGATGTCTCTGTCATTCATATTAATGCCACTGCAGCCCCAATCAATCACCGTCCAGCAGCGACGGAATTAGTCTCAAAGGCTGCAAAGATCAAAGTCAAACAAAAATCAATCTGCCTTCCATAAAGTTCAATTTAACAATCATTTGATCGCACATATCGTAGCTCCCCAAATCAATGACTTTCGGCTTTCATCCAGAGAGCGCATTGTGTTTGCTCCATGATCACAGAAATGCAGACAATCAGTAATTTGGGGCTGGTACCTCTCATTAAATAAAATGAGGCAAATTTACTGTAAAAAGCATCCACATATTTCTTTTTTTTTTAGATTTACAGAGTCTGAAAATGCAGGCTGCTTCTCAGTAACACATTCAGACTTTAAGGTGTATTTGGTTGCTTTATCCCAGGAAGTGGAGATTTACTGTGGTGGTAATCAAGGACAGATATAATTGTTAATACTTAGTCTTTTGAGCGCCTGGTTCTGTCCCACCTCATGTCAAACACAAACCCACTTCCATCATCTCCCAGGACCTAACCAAAAAAGTACAGCAGAGCATCTACCTCCTGGGATACCTGAATAAGTTCAACCTCCCAAAATCATTCATGGTCCGCTTCTACAGCTCAACCGTTGAGTCCGTCCTCTCCGCCTCCGTAACCATCTGGTCCTCTGCTGCCACTGTCAGGGACGAGGACAGGCTGCAGCGAATCATCCGCTCAGCGGAGAAGTTGATCGGCTGCAATCTGCCATCCCTTCGGGACATGTACACCTCCAGAACCCTGATGGAAGCCAGAGAGATAGAAGCTCACCCCTCCCTCCCCAGACATAATATGTTTGAGACTCTCCCTCTGGCAGGAGGCCGCGACTCGTCAGGACAAAAGACGAGCCACAAAAACAGTTTATTTTCCAGGTCTGCTGCATTTAAACAATTTTTTTTTTTTATCAACAAGCCAAAGGATTCGCACCAAAGCTGACTCACAGTCTTATCCCAACCTCCTTAGTGATCCCACCGGGAGTATGTTATAATTATATGAACGTATAATCAGTATTGATGTGTTACACAAACACACTTCTCTGGACTACTTCTCTCAAACACTTTAGATATGCTCCTGCCTTTTCTGGCACAAATGGAACATTTGCGAAATTGCAATTTTTTTTGCCCATTCTTGCACAGCGGTACTCGATATCCATCCACATATACATGTACATGCACATGTGTATGCGTATATGTGTGAGTACATATGTAGCTGTAAATGTGTGTCCCATTAGTTACACATCCTAAGCTTCTTTCTGCAACATTTCCTCCTCCCACCATAGGTGTTCTATTGTTTCTACATTCATGGTAAGACTTGTTGTTTTGCACCAGGATACCAGGTCAAATTCATTCTAATTGTGACTTAATATCATAATAAACCGTTTCCTGATTCTGATCCTGATACGGAAAACCCGAAACCCAAGAGGGAAGATAAGATAAAACGATGACCATCAATCATGTTTATTCCTTTCATTCAGAAGCGTTTTGGATGTTTATAGCCCATAAACTCCTCATTAAATTCTCCTCTGCTGTTCACAAAAGAAATAAAACGCAGTTTCCTGCTCCATATTTCCTATCTGCTGCAGCATTTGTTTTAAGATGGACTGCATCCAGTTTAAAATGCTTGCAGCAGGTCGCATACTTGGGTCATAAATGAAGACACTATTACCTGCATAATTACCTCCATCAAGGAGGTCATGTTTTTACCGCTGTGTGTTTGTCTGTTTTGTTTGTTTGTGTGTAAGATTAGCGAAAAACTAATGGGCAGATTTGTCTGACATTTTACCCAGAGGCAGGTTTTGGCATATCCTAAAGGAGATTAAATTTGGGTAATATTAGGTGTTTTGCAGCATTTCAAATACAATAAAATAAACATTAAAACATAAATAACGCCATCTTGTTTTGAAAGGGTTGTCTTGAAACTCTGTTTTAATTTGGTGTCAGTAGATGAATTTCAACAGGATAGATGGCGTTATAAAGTTCAACCAAACATCCTCTGTGGCGTCGCTGCAACACATAGACATCTGAGGTTATTGTACATTTGTTACTTTTCATCATATAAAGAAACGGTGAAAGGGGGTCAGAGGGGTGGGGGGAAGAGCTGGGGGCTCTGTGCACTGAGCAGAGACGTGGAAGTGGAAGGCTCACTAAAAGACCAGAGTTAATTAGAGATACTGAGAGAGCTTGTTGGATTTTTGGGACATTTAGAGGCTGGCAATAACTCATAAAATAATTGATGAATCTGCATGAAATTTTGCTAAATAGATCAATCTAATTGATTCTGATTACGCTAATATTAGTCTACCTTGGGTGTCTCAATAGAGGTTTTTTTCAAGTTATGTACTAATAATTTCTTTCCCTCAAGGAAATAGTAACCCCTGATTCAACAATTTTCAACTATTTCTGAGTGTGAGTTACTAACGCGAGAGAATCATCTATCATGAAATCTAAATATTTAAATTAAGATGCAGATTCCATCTACGAGAAGTGACGGGTGGAACATCAAGAGACTAACGTTTTGCATACTAAAACAACAGTTTTAGACTTTTGTTTTGTCGCAACTAAAACAAGTTTTAAGTCACATTAGTTTATGGTTTATGGTTAGGTTAAAGAAAAGTCAAACTAAATTCTAAGTCTGGCCCTTTATCCAGATCCACTTCACATTTGACATTTTGATTGGTCAGAGTTGGAGCTTCATACCAAAACAAAAATCTGGAGACTGGACTGGTTTCTGGAAGGGAGTAGGTTCCACGACATGGTTCCGGATACTTGAATTCCTATTCTGTGGTTAATGTATGCTGTGGACCGCAGGGAAACAGACAGCTATAATGGTCCAAGGGGAACAACAAGTACTCCTAATTAAAAATCAAGATATGCAGTTTAAGCATAAAACAAAGGTTGTGGAGAGATGGCGGACTGAATAGGGGTGGTGTTCATTAGCACCAGATGCATAGTTTATGTAGAAAAAGGACGAAACTCTATTAATCTTAAAGTTCAAACAGCTTCGGCCGGAGTAAATCTATTGTAATTTTATCCCAAACAGATACATTGTAACTTTTTAAAATAAAATTGAATTGATGAAAGAAAGAAAAAGAAACACATTCATCAACTTATGTAACTTTGAATTTAAATGATGTTTTCCAGGTATAAAACGTAGTAGTAAAGTAGATTGAATGAGAAAAACAGTAAGCGTAGTGATTCCCCTCATCAGTCAGTGAGCAAGGAATCTTGGTACAATTCTGAAGACAGAGTGTAATCTCAGTAGGTACCACGTCCCCTCTGGTGACACTATCACTGCATTTGCATTTCCCAGACTCCCCTGGGAGCAGCTCATCTCCTGAACAAACCAGCACACCATTATCACCGCCAAACACCAGCCCCATCCCAACGAGTAGAAGTCAGCCGTGCTGATTCTTCAACTGATGGCGATTACAGACACTCTGCTATCAAATGCATGTCAAAGAAATACAGCAGAGGGATGAGATGTTGTGGGATGTTTCATTCTGATGAAAATTCATTTTTATACTTCTACTTCTATACTGCTATAGTCTCTGGTTTTTGTAAGTATCTATTGGTATGATGCATTCATAACAATTAACCCCGTATCGTCATGGGACTGGTTTTCACTTGTTGCTCACCATTGACACATTATGTTACAGTTGAGTCATCCCCACATGAAACACAAAATGAAATGCGATGACAAAAAGGGACATGTGTCGACTTTTCACCCCATTCACAGCAGAATAACATGATATAAAAATCACCTGAGGTACAATGTGCCTTAAAATGTAAAATCAATCAGAAAGTCTGTCTGTCCATCTGCACGTACGCATGGATGGAGGAGAGTAATCCCGTATGCTGCCTATTGCAGGACGCCTCTAATATGATCCATTTTACTGTCCTGGCTGTGTCCGGCTTTTAAAATCCAGTCATTAACTTCAGCACCAATTAAATAAATGAGGGTGCTTAAAAAATTCTTCACCATAACTGAACAGAAAACTTCTGCAGCATGTTCTCGTACCTGAACGTCACAGTTTGTGTTTCCGCTACATTGTTAACCTTCGATCTGCAAAGTTTGGTTTCTCATTACATAATTGCACGTTCACTAAAGAGCATTTCCTGACATGCCTACGACCGGGTTAACTCATCGACATACCTAATGATTGTTTGGCTTGTGGATCTTTCTGACGCCATCCCTCTCCTCCCCTCTTCTTCTCTTTCTCTCATCCTTGCAGGAAATAGATAAAAGGTTTCAGCATTTTATGTTTTCTACCTAGGTGACATATATTTTCTCCATAAGACAATCTTCTTCTTCTCCTTTCCCACAGCACATCATCTGTTTCAATCTTATCTTGTCCTTTTGCATCTACCTTTGTCACACCAACCAACTGCAGGACCTCTTTCAGCACATCCAGAAACTTCTTCTTTGTTCTTCCCATTTCTCTCCTGTCTGGCAGCTCCATCTCCAGCATCCTTCTACCAATAGATCCACTATCCCTCCTCTTCACGTGTCCAAACCATCTCAATCTGGCTCCCTGACTTTGTCTCCAACACGTCTAAACTGGGCTGTCCTTTCAGATCCTGTCCATCCTCGTCACCCTAAGAACATCTTCAATTCCGACACCTCCTTTGCTGGAGTATCTTTTGGTCTATGCCAACGTCTCTAAACCATTCAGCAAAACTGCTCTCACTTTCTTGTGATCATTCCCCCTCTATCTTGCTGCTACTCCTCTTCATCAGACAAAAAACTTACACATGTCTCATTAGATACATTGTATTTGATATCATCATGAGCGCCGATCAATGATCAATCACACCTGAGACACACCACATCTGTGGTGAAGTCCACACGATGACCCGGATTAACTCAACACCACCTCACACGGACGATCAAATGACCTTCTGTCACTCTCACTGGCAAAGGTGATTATGGTTTCAATTTGAGTTCCACTTATTCCTTTCCATTTATTATCAACATTTTACACTTTCGTACGTTGTTGATTGTTTTGTTCATATATATATATCCAATGTAGGATCCAAATCCATATGTACTTAACAGACCTCATACTCCAATCTTGATTCTCTCTTCCTGTGAATTGTTCTTGGACTTGTGTGGAGCTGCTTGTAACCAATGTTAAATACTTTTGGATGTGAATGCAAAAAATGTATATGATTCAGATATTTCAGCTGACTTGTTTGTCTTCTTACTTCAGTGTTCTGTTTGAAACATTTCCCCCACCGTGATGAAGTCTTTGACTGCTTAGATAAAATGGATCATTGCTTCGACCAGTCTCTAGGAGGACATATCAGAGGACATATCAGAATAAAAAATAAACCAACTCATACTTTAAACATGAATTTACAAGCAAACACAATAAGAAAATAATGGAGATCCATTTCAATAATGTTCTGCAATAATACTTCTGCATCTGAACATCTGAGGGGGAGACGCTCCCCTATTCCCAGCATGCTTCAGGTCCCCTATGGTGACATCATCACCCCATTACTGAATTTCCTCTTATCTACTGTCAAACTGCTTCACCATTATGGCTGCCAGTCAACATCCCAATCAAAGGGAGGTTCAGGCGTACAGCAGGGTGTCGGGGATGTGAAGCACACACACAAACACACACAGACACACACACAGACACACACACCTGCCCCTGTTCCCAACCGCAGGGATGAACTGTTTTCTCTCAGTGTGCCTTGTAAACTGATGATTTGGGTGAAAGGTTTATTTAAAAGATTTCAGATTGGCGCTGAAATGACTCGAGGGGTCATGAAAGTTGTACCCTCCCAGCAGGGTGACAGAATGTGAGCGAGAGTATGTGTGTGTGTATCATGGCTATGTGAATAAAATCAGTCAGATGACTTCATCTCTCTCTCTCTCTCTCTCAGTGTGACATTAGAGCAGAGGGCAGGTCACATGACACACATCTGATGTGCTGTGCGTTCAACATTTACTTACTGTTCTTTTTTGATGCTTTAAAACTTTGTGTGTTAGCATGTGTGTGTTTAGAGTGTAATTATGTGACTGATTTGCTCTGCGCCCCTGTTTAATTATGTTTCTGAATGTCACCGCAATTCATGCGCACACGTGTGAACTCACAATCGAATCATGAGCATGTGAGGAAGACTGCATTTAAATAATTCTACAAGTTAAATCCGAGCATTACTGTTGTTTACACAGACTCATGTGTGTGTGTGTGTTTGTCTTTTAGAGTCAATCTTGAATAGTTTTGCATAATCCATGAATGAGGACTGCTCAGCGGAAATTAAGCCGACATTTGAAACACCAATCAGCTCTCTGCAGAGAAGGTGCTTTCTACTCCCTCATGCTGATGTGTGTCTGTGTGTGAACGGATTCAGTAATTGTGAGTCTCAATCAAAACGACAGGAGGACAAAAAAAAAAAATCAAAAAACAAGACTAAGTTATAATCAATGCCAGATTTCCACCACACAAACTTAGATGAGACGATAATGATCAACATGAAAATTGGAAAAAGGATCTATTGTTCTTATTTTCTACCAGGAGTTGATAGATTATGTTTGTTCACACAAAACAGTCAAACTTCTTGACTATTATTCTAATTGTTTAGATAAAGATAAAATTACACAAAAGCATAATTTAGTTATCATTTTTATTACCCAACCAAAAAGTCGGCGATGTTATGAAATTGTCATTGCTGCTGCCACCGCCGCCCAGATTCTTTGTGTTTTTCACGATAACTCAGGTCATTTTGATATTTTACATCCCTAGAGATTTTAGTGCAATTGAGTCTGGGAAAGGTTGATTGTGTATTTTTAGGAGATCTATCTTGTACAGATCGCATTTTAGTCTAATACTCGTAGTTCACATTTTAATTTACTCATATTTTACAAACACTGTTTTTCAGTCATAGCTTTACATTTGATTCGAGGAGTTTAATCAGGGGATTGTTTGTGCAACACAAGGTATTGGGGGCTTATCGGGATACATCCTTGCTGTCGGGGACGACAGCATAGGCCCAGTTTAGAATGTCATTGAGGCTAATCTTGACTGTGGGTTTCTTTTGAACCCAATTGGCCCTGATTAATTGTAATTGTTTTACATTTAGCCACATTTTGAACTTGAAGATTTGGTCATCCTTTTACTCATGGAGTAAAAGGACAGTCCATTAATTTTACCTGTAGGGGGCATCTCTATCATTGGACATAAATATTTTAGTTTGTAGTTTTTACAATGCAGCTTGTTGGATAACAGTGACAATACATTTAATTTGGTTTAATATGGGATAATGACTCGTATAATTTATGAGTAGCTAAGGCAATCCGCGCATACAAAAATAAATAAAGTAGATTACAACTGAAAAAGGGATGGTTGATGTTGGCTGCAATAATAGATTGATCACCACATAGGATGTAGGTAACAGCAATTTTTTCGTGACCAACGTTCATGTGTCCAAAAACAATCTCTGCATGCCTGAATCCTAATGCCGGCTTTAAAGGCTGCAGAAAAATAAAAAAGAGATACCCAATCCAAATATACTGGCAGAGCAAACCTGGAGTTTATGGGACACACGGGACACAATGTGTTGATTCAGACTTTCAAGATCGGTTTGCAGAAGGTTTGATTGGAAAATAATAAATTGGTCAGTTTGGATTACACTAGAAAATGCAGGAAACCTGGCTACTAGCTCTGCTATGAAACTAGTGGTAATTTTCAGCAACAAACAGCTTTGGGAAAGGGAATTTCAACTCAGATTATAGTGAGGAAATGTTGATTTCAACCTTTTGTTCTGTAATGATTCTTTTACTGGAGGTTTGGGATATGGTGGGTCTTGGGGGATCATTTTGTTGGTTTACCTACATGCGGCGAATAATAGCAACTGCCCCAGTACTTGGCAACATCAGTTTTGAGCCATTCATCCCTTTTCTGTAACCACTTATCCTGTGCCGAGTTGTTGTCTGAAGTTGGAGCCTATCCCAGCCGGACAAATCACCAGTTCATGACAGGGCCAATTCATAGAGCCAAATAATAATATAAATATATAAATAAAAATATAAACATAAACATTCTACAACCGGTGAAAAATCAACACAAACATCCCATCTGTGCAATGTGGCCTTTACATTCTACATATTTTTTATACCTCTGCCTGTTTATAGTGTTTTTATTTTCATATTTTTTCTTGTCTGTTTATATTGTCTCTATCTTTTATGCCTTCTCCTATTTGTATTGCTACAAAAGGAGCTCACTCTATGTTGCTATCCGCTGTGCTACTGTAACACTAAAAATGTCCCTGTTGTGGGACTAAAAAAGTTACTTATCTTATCTTACTTAAATTAAACTTATCTTATCTTTCTTATCTTCAGTCTATGCAATAACATTGAAATCATAACATTTCCAAAAGTGGTCATTTCTCACAAGGTATAAAGGTTTTAAAATGTTAGAATCCTGATGGTGGATTTACGGTATATAACATCTAGAATTCAGATCTAAGATCAGTCCAGGATTATTTAGACAGACAACGTTTTAAATGATTTATGGATTCAACCCTTCGTTATCGTCATGGCTGGGAGTGCACAGTTCAGTACTACAGTGTCTGGACCGAGTTCAATCGCTTGTTAATGTAATTGTTTTCCTCATAAAAAATAATTCAGGAACGGAGAGCACTCATGGAACACAAACCTCTTCCAAAGCTGCTTAGTTTTGAACTGGAAAACCGACTAAATTGAATGTTTAAAAGATCATAAAGTTTGAATGATCTCTACGAGTAATGTAGGGAAGGTGGTAAGGGGTCATAAATGGCTACGTGATAATCTTTGTCGGGGAATTCCAATATTTCAATCTCAGAATTCTGACTTCAATCACATAATACTGACTTTAGTCTCCGAATAGGGCTTCATCATTTTTATTTTTTTATTCTGGGTTTAAAGTCAGAATTCTCAGATTAGCGTCGGAATTCTGAGATTAAAGTCAGAATTCCGAGGATGTGGTTAAAGACGCGACACATGCACATAATAAGTGAGAAAGAAACTAGGTATTGTTTGTGACTGTGTGCTTGGTGAGGAAACACTCAATACATTCAGGTAGCTGTTTGTTGTTGACAAGAGGATTACTGCGTCAATAGGAGGAGAGGAGGAGGAGGAGGAGGACAATGACGATGACTGATAGACATAGCGAAGGAACATGTGTGCTGATAACAAAGTGGGATGAGCGCCGTCCTGCCGCTTTTGCTTTGTTTGTTCTTTCCTCTTTCTGATTGGCTGCTGCTGATGCTTGAGATGCATTAAGGAAAGCTTGTGAGGAGCTCAGTGCTTCATCTGCACACACTGGAAATCACTTTACATCAGAGATCCAAGTACTGTGGAGATGTGGCAACAGATGAGAGAGGAGGATCTTGTCAGACGAAACAAACAAGTATAGATGATAGTGATGCAAAAACAGAAATCCAATTCGATGACAAAGACTCTCTTCACATGGCTTCTAACAAAATGGGTGAAGATATGCAGCAATGACATCGACCGCAATGTTCCTGTCGCGTTCGCATTAGTGCTGAGATTCCAAAGAAGATGCCAGCATTCGGATACCCATCTACCTGAACTTGGACAACTTATACAAGGCAGCAGAGCGGCATAGTTTGGGGCAGGAGACTGGGGTTCAAATCCAAGTCAAAAGAAGGCGAGTCAATAGTCCAGTTTGGACCCTTGGGCAAGGTCCTTAGTGATATCTGCCTACACAGCCACGGATAAATGGGAGGTTTCTGTCAGGAAGAGCATCCGTCATAAAAACGTACACCAAATCAATATACAGAACGAGACGATCTGCTGTAGCGACCCCTAAAAAAAAAAAGGGAAACAGCCAAAAGAAGTAGCTTGCTTTTACTGGTTTCATTAGTCAAGTAAAGACCAAAGATACCGCAGTGACATTTGTGCAGGTAAAATAAAGAGAGAAGAGGAACATGAACTTTGGGAGGAAGGTAGTGAGAAATAACAAGGAGCAAAGCCTGGATGGACATCCTGCTCCAGTTTGCTGGAGCTCCACTGCTGTCGATGCTCATCATGAAACCCGCAGCAGCCCCAACAAAGTCCAATCTCTTCCCTTTTTTTGCAAACAACGGTTGCATTTGCTTTTTGAAATCCTGAGCTGCAGCAAGGAAACCGCAAGACACAGTGCATCAAAACATGTTGAGCAATGATGTTTATTTCAGCTTGAGGCATAAAGGAGAATTGAAGAAGAGCAGTGCAAGTGTCAAAAATAGTCCCAAAATATAACCGTCTTCCATAAAAGTGTAAATATAATGTTGGCATATGTGCATAACCTATATGTGGGCTTATTCTATGGAGTGCTTAAACCTCTGCATGAACACATTTTCACATACTGTATGTCACATTGTAGTCGACCAAGGACATCGGCTGTTTCTCAAACTGTAAGGCGCCAATAGCCTGACCTGTTTATACTATCAGTGCTGCTCCTTCCAACACGGCATATGGGAGTGGGTTAACTACACACTAGAGATAAGCAAACACTGCCACCACAGGAGAGGAGACAAGGGAAGATATTATGTACTGGTTCAGTCAGGTGGCTCACACTTTTCAATAGGAAATAGAGACTCAAATTGTGCTCCACCAAACAGCTGAGTTAATGTTAAGTTACATTAAAGGGTTAAAATACCTGTATTCTTCACCAGAAACAAGTCGGCAAACTCTCCCAATACCTTGCTCAAAATTAGCAAAATTAACATTAGCAGAATTTGGAATAAAGAAATTTAACATCGGACTAATTGAGATCCGTCTACCTGCCCAAGTTTTTTTTTTCTGCCACCATCCCCCCCACACACACACTTTTATGACCTTTACATGTTTTGGTTGAGCACAACATACTAGAGGAAGTCGCGTCCACTCCCACCACCCCTGCTCAAAATATCTGTTTTGATTGCCTCAAAGACAGCGACAAAATTTATAAATGGGTGCTGAATTGTTGGTTAAAGTCTTCCCCAATAGGTCTCAATTCCAGGTTCTCTTGCCACCACCAACCTCTTCACCACTTGATAATAATCTCAGCTTATATACATGCAATATGATTCTGATATGACGTCATCTGTAGACATCTTTAAAGTGGTATAAAACATACCTAACCAAAAACTAAGTATAATTATATAGAATCTCGACCTTTCAGATCGTAACTATGCAGGTTCTCATAAATGAATGACTGGTAGAGGTTCAAACAATTTCTTGATGTAGACCGTGTTGTTTCATTATTTACTGTTTCTTTGTCCGCAGCTGTGAGCGACGGTAAATCCAGGTTGGTAGCTTAACACTTTTTGAAGCTATTGTTGTTGAATTTTCTATTTTTCTCTACAGTGAGAGAATTAAAGTCTGCAGTGATCGAGGCTATGATCACGTTTTGACACAGGCAGGGTTAGTTGCTCAATTCCTGATGGCACTAAAACAGTATCTACCCACGGTTCTTTAATATTGTCTTAATTTATTGGCATACAGTGATGGAGAGGCTTTTGACCAAAGGATTCAATTCTACTTTTACCATTGAAAAAAGGAGAAGTCGACGATAGTCTGCCAAGACGGATGCATTAACATCCACTCGTCTTCCTGCTGTGAATGTGATAAAGGTAACAGGAGCTTTCTTCTATCCCACCATGGATCCTGACAAATGATTCTGATTTAGATGCGGTTGAATCCTTTTGTTTTAATTTCCCTGCTTAGCTTCTGGCCCATGTGCTCAAGGGAAAAAGCTCTATACTTCCAGAGAGATATGATCTAATACATTGTGCAAAGGGCAGGAGGACATAGAATATATCTGATCTCTGGTCAGATCTTGGGTCATTACTGGACTGTTTGGCTGTACAGAGCCACGGGAATCTAAAGCTCCAATCTCATTAAAACGTCCTGCTGAAATGGAATCTCCAGCACATCTTTAAATAATCTGTGCTTTTTTTCCCTCTCGGACTCTCACTGGAAATTATATTTGAACTTCTTCTTTTTCGTTCGTCATGTTAGTCACCACTTCCATTTGATTTAACCGCCACACATCTGAGATGAGCTTCATTAAAAGTTTTTCAGACCTCGCCATTCCAGGAGCTTTGGAACTAATACTGCCTCAGAAAACACTGCTATCATTGAAGGTTTTTACAGGTTCAGGATTTGTTGAAAGTGTTATATGGCTCATTTTGAGGCTGTAGTTTCTCATATTGCTATTAAGATAGCATTAGGATAGCATAATGCTAGGACACACTTTAGTGGGTAAAACGTCCTTACTATTTGTTCAACCCTTTTTCTCACCTTTTGTATGCCCCTCAAAGTCTTTTCACAGTGTTTCCGGACCAGTAGAACCAGTAAGAACTAAGACCTAAGGGCTCCTTGTTTAATTCATTCGCGATGCCAATATAACGGCAGCATCTACTTCAGAGAAGGTACTGTGTGAACACAAGAGGAACCTTGACTGATGTGATTGTACGGTATATAGACATTCCTTTCATGCTCCATTCAAAGCACATGAAATGCCAACCATGACTCTAGTTCATGCACTAGTTGCTTTGAATTACTTTCAGAACTCACAGAACCGACATTGCTCAGTTAAACTGCGTTCCGGGCACCATTTAGGATTCCTATGTGGGCAACATAGTTCCAGCTTCTCTGAGTCTGACCAACTTTGATTGAGTTATAATAACTCAGTTACAATAAGGCAAAGTCAACAATCCCTTTACTGCCTCTCCTCCCAGATCACTCCAGCACCATGTGGCCGTCTGGTTACCCTTCAGTACTTTCACTAGTCGGGCCTGCGTGCTTACCTTCTTTGACAGCAAGGCTTCAGACACCATTGTTTTTCTATTGTGCTAAATAATAGTTTTACAGAATATATGATCAAATATAATTTCTGAAGATTCTATCTAAATGAACCTCATTACGTGACTGACAACTTGATGGCGTCTCTCAGACTTTTGAAGGCAACCCTAAATTCTTGCATACAGATCGGTGTGCTGATGTGTTATAGAAATAAAATCTAGAACTTCACTGCTAGATATCACCTAATTTTGCACACAGCACCTGTCAAAAGGCAGGTTTATCCTCCGTTGAGACCCACTTGACACTGTGATATACTGGCAGCTTGTCCAGACTGTACCTGCATTTCGCCATGTGTCGGCTGAGATAGGCTCCAGCACCCACGCAACCATGAACAAGATAAGCTGTTACAGAAAATGAATGAATGAATGAATGATGGGCTACTCTACTCTATTTACACCACAGGCATCTTGGGATGAGACATAGATTCCCCCCTGTGGATGTATGCCTGTATTTCTCACGTGTTAGATTTGATAAGTTCTTAGGCTAACTCATGATTTTAAATAATGTTTTATTTCTCCTGTCTCTAAGGTGGACTGCAGTGTTCCGGTGTTAGTATGTCTCACCACATTGATATATATTGGATATATATATATTGCTTTTTTTCCACAGCAAAAAAGAATTCAGACCATCACGACCCTACTTACAGCCATAAATCCTCGTTTGCTTTGTCTGTCACACTTGAAAAGCAGATGACAGTCTTTTTTTTTTTGCTCACATTTTCACATTTGCCTCTTGTTCTGCCTCTCTTTTTTTTCTCCTGAAGAACATTTGAAACCTCTTCATCAACAGCAGCACTAATAGAAACTCCAGCCCCACAGCGGGTTTCTGGATGCACGGGGAGCAATTATGCAAATGTAAGCGTGCACATGCATGGTCATATTTACTTGTGTGCGTACTCTCTTGAGTGAACTCTTCCCACGCAGGAGGAGGTGCAGAAACAACAGGGGGAGAAACCAAGACGACAAGAGAGCGGAAGATGTTGGAAAAATCACAGGTTAGGAGAGAGGTGGGCAGAGGGGAGAGATATGACAGAATGCAACTAGGAGGAGAAGAGAGATGTACGGGAGGGAGAAAGACGGAGAGGTAGGTAGATGAAAAAACAGAGATAAGAAAGACAGCAGGGGATCCGGTACCTCATGACTGCTGCAGCGGATCCTGAACTCAGCACAACGTTACGGATGAAACGGGTCGAGATAAAACAGATCGGCTACGGCTGAAAAGACACATATTTTACCGAGATACACATTTTTTCACGAGTGTGCAGAAAGCAAAGGAGAGTTTTTCCCATTTTACTTTGAAAACTAAAATAATATTCATATTCAGTGTTAATGGTTTCTCCTTATTGTTTCTGACAAAATATTTTCGTGCTGATGGGAATCCTCTTTTGATTAGTCTCAATGAGAAAAACAGCTGGATTACTGAGCATGTACTGCAGCAGAGACAGCGTTTTTATATACTCTGGAGGCTTCTGCCTCTAGGGGCTGCGAAAAGCTCGAAATTCAATCTGAGTCCAATTATTTGATATTACATTAGGTTGAAAAACCACTGAATAATTTCTCATATGAAGTTCGCATGGTATATATTCCTTATATGTCTTACAATATTTTTTTCTTCCATGAATTAATTCCATGTAAAGATCGAGACACTTATTGTTATTCGGTACCCTACTGATCTCTCCCTGGATTCTATTATTACTCTGTCTGTGGCTCTCAACCACCGGCCTGTCATGCGGAAGGATTTTTTTTACTTTTTCAATTTACTTATTCTCCTTCGTCGTGTGGACTGTGACATTGTCATGTCGTGCATGAATTATGGCTTCACTGCCCTCAATTATTTCCGGCGATAATGCTCTGCTCTCTAAAAAGGCCAGCAAATACGTATAAACTAAAAGTATAGACGGAAGACTAGAACAGGGTTTTCATCACACACAAAATGAGAACTATCATGGATGATCTTCTCTCAAATCTAAGGCATACTGCAAACACACTAGAGGATTTCATCCATGCTCTCACGGCCGAGGGAGCTATGAATTTATCGCCGCGCATGATCGATCAGTGCAATCTGCAGTGAGAAGACAAGAAACAGAGGAAACAGGTGTGAATGAGGAAAATGGTGGGGAGGATGGTGTAAGACTGGAACATTGAATGCATCACACTGCAAGATGGACCAAACATCTTCAACATATACCTTGTTTCACCTATTTTAATTTTTTCATACAGAGATCCTGTTCATTCATTAAATGAACGGACACCCAGCTGACACGGCATTTCTAGCTTAAAAGTGATAATGACGATGAAGCAGACTCTCTCATGAAATATTGCTGAAATTAAATCACTCAAGACATCAAAGTGGAAAGGAAACACCGAAAACCCCAATCCCCAAATTACACACTTCCAAGAGATCTGCTTCTTAAAGAGAGGCTTTTCACAGCACACTGTCCTCAATTTCTTCAATCTGAATTGAGTCCAACACAATATACTATACAGTATACGTGAAATAACCATATGGGAACAAGGCCGACGCTATCACTCCCAACAGATGGGGTTTATCCCAGAAAAGTCCACAATCCCCTTTGTTGGGAAAGCAATCCCTCAACTGAACTCCTCAAATTAAATATGAAGTAATGTGTGAAAAACAGCATTTTTCATAAAGATCCCCTAGTGTGTAAAATATGAACTATTAGAGTAAAACATGTGAATGTAAAACATGTTTAGTAGATAAGCCTCCTTGAGTCATTCATACGCAGCAAATTTGGACTAAATTAGACCAAGAGTTGAGAAATGATGGCACCCCCTAGTGTCAGAGATTTACAATCAAAAAAAATACACAAATGAATCCAGATCTTCCTCACACTGATGTGTTTATGGGTATAAAATTTTAAATTGATTCATGAAAGAGTTTTTGAGTTATCGTGTTGACAGGAAGAATCTCTGATGGCAGACCAGGCGGCAGCAAAGGCGATTCCATAATATCCCCCACTTTCTGGGATATAAATATTTAGGCATCGGGTTTCTCATGTTTACTGTGTATAATTCTATTTAGCATGAATATGTTGTAAATTCAGTGCTTACTCTTCAAAATGTATTTATCTGTGCATGCCTCGCCCTTAAATGTGTTTTATGAATTTCACTCTTTGCAAGATAAATTACAATATTCCCATTCCGTACCTAGGGGAATATCTGTTTTTACTTGTGAACATTCTTACACATGCAGACAATTTTTACTCAAGGTGGAGAAAATAGAAATAAACAAATAATGATCCTTGGACACTCTTAGTTATATTTTCCAGTCCTCCTTCGCACAGCAACAGCAGGACCAGAGAGGATATGTTGTTTCTAAACAGCTGTCACTGCTAGCCCTAATCAGCCTGAACTACTGCTGGGCATAGGTCCACGCAGGAGGAAGGGTCGAGACAGCCGTCAGGAGGAAATGAGTCCACAAGGGCAACAAAGTGGAAGTAGCTAAACCACAGCAACCAGCAGTAAAGCTTTGCAGGCCGTCATGGTGCAGCCGTGCACCGATAAATGGCCTTAAGTCTTCCTCCAGGTTTAACCACATAAAGACGTGGGTAAACTAACACACAATGTATCATCGGTTATACATGTAGGGGTGAAAAGAAAAACTGTAATAAGGGTTTGATTTTGGAGACCAGCCGTATAATAGGTAGGTAATAAGTTTTATTTGCTGAAGTTCCACAAATGTAGTTATAACATATGTTCACGGCTTACCTTCACTAACTTCTTTGTACTCTTATATTATTTATATTATTTCTTATATTATCTTACATTATTATATTGTTTCAACTGAACCAATATTTGGGTTTGGTGACGCTTTAGACAAATTTGGCCACCTTAGTAATGAGACCAGGGTCAAATACATAATCAGCCATAATATCATAACCATTAACAGGTGAAATCCGAAAATCAAAGATTATCTCGTTACAATAGCACCTATCAGTAGGTGGGATGTATTTGGCAGCAAGTTAACATTTTTCTCCTGAAGTTGACGTGTTGGAAGCAGGGAAAATAGTTAAATGAAAATGAAACAATGTTTTCACTCTCCCAGATTCATCTTTTCCATGTGCCATAATAATCATATCCACTAGAGGTCCCCAATGTGAAAAAAGCTGCCTATATTGCTGCTCTCTAATGCAACTGGATTGGAACAAGTGGAACAAGTTCAGTCATCAATAAAGAATGGATTGCTAATGTGTAATGATGAAAAACCCATACACCTCTAATGAGACAAGTATGGACTGGATGTATTGTGGAATCTTGGACCAAAAGTGTTAAATATAAACAATATAGATACAAGATCAAGAGTGGAGAACTCTTGCATGGCCTGCATAGACAGTTAGGTTGTCTTAAACGGAAGCTTTCCTCCTCCAGTGGTGTCAATTATATAAAACTTTAAGTACACACTGATGAATGTTCCTTTGTTGTATGACAGCATCAGCGCTTCGTGCAAAACAAATTCCACTTGATTTATGGATTAAAAAAAACAACCTGCAAAACAATGCGGAAAGAAAACAAGTCAGCTCCACTTAAACGCCACTATGACAAAGACAGATCGGTGCTTCTGTTCCCATGGCGCCTGTCTTCACAATGGGTTTCTACAATTCACTTATGATGCATCAGCTCCAAGCAGGCAGGGCAGCCGCCTTTATCCAAAGCTGCAATGTTATTTTCACAGAAAAGGATGAACAAAGTGGGCTGTCAACTATAAACAACTCCTAAATGGAAGCTTTGTTGCAGTTTGTGGCTACTGAATTGTTTGCAGATAAAAAAAATAAAGACGAAGTGGATGTTGGCATGTGTGTCTGATAAATAAGAGCCTCAATAGCATTTAGTCCATGCTTGACAAACTTTGGCCTTTCAAATAGGTCTAATCTTGATGGGTGGCTGATAAAACTTAATAGCAAAGTGAAAAACTCTGCCACAGAAGCTTCTTTTCCACCAAAGCAAAAGGTTCTAGCTCTGGGTTTGTGCTTGAGACAGTTTGAAGTTGGTTCAAAACTGCACCTACTAAGATTTTTGGTTGACTTATTCTTGGTTTAACTGGCTGAAGAGGCCCTAGCATTATGATACAGGCTGTTTTTACCAAAAATCACTTTAATACAGCCACAATATTTAATTTATTTATAATTTGGACTGATTCATTTCCCTTTTTTCTTTTTTGTTGTGTTCATACACATTTGTGTTGAGTATTGCGTCTCCACTGTCCCAACGGTTTTTCTGTAGCACTGCTGTTTCATCTGTATCTGTAAGTTCTCACAAAATATGTAGAAACATGAACAAAATGGCTGCAGAGTATCATTTCTGTTTCACTTTGTTTCACAAACAACAACAAGTTGGTTGTGGTAAAAACTGTTGTGTTATCTCCCTTGAAATTGTTTCAAGGGAGATAGCGATTGGATAAACTGACATTTTGGTTCAAAGAATTTCATTTCTGCTTGTTTTGATCCAGAAAGTTTTGTGTCACACTGTCTAAATGCTGTTTCTATGTCTTTTTCTGCCCACCAGGAATGGGATTATGTGGGGAACAGAGAGAGATAAAAACACACAGCAGCGTGAGCGGCAGAGGCAACCCAGCGACACTCAGCATGTTTGACGGCAGTCATCACCTTTAACCGTGTAACTGGATTCGGCTCAAGACTTACTGGAAAGTAGCACAGTTTGAAATGTTTCTTAGCTCTTTCACCCTGCTGAGTAATTCCAGAGGGAAACAGGGTCATTGACAATCAACACACACAAGTCCCTCCCTTCTCCTGAGACAAGCTATCTGGGTAAGCGAGCCCAGGTTGATAATGCTGACTTAGGTTTTGCGGGCTCCCTGCTGAGCGAATGGTGTTGGAGTTGTCATCTATTTTATCTGATAAACATCGAACGAAACATATATTTAAGCACATACGGAGGGAAAAGGCTGTGCTTAAAACAGCTCCCCCTAGTGAGTAAAATATGAACTTTTATCTATTTTGTATATAACATACACAATGTAGATCCCCTTGATTAGAAACATTCAAAGTCGGACTAAATCGGACCAATGGTAGATAAATTATGGCCTGAAAACCTTTGGAGATAGAGCTGCCCCTAGTGTATATATATACTTACTCCATACAGTTCTGATGGAAACAGACTCTGCGATACGTTGTAGCTTGCTGCCTCTCGGCAAAAGTTGCCCCAACGTAACCGGCTCCGTCATAAGATCACTTAGGACCCAGCTGAGGTTGACCTCCTCCAGCAGAGCATGTGCTTATGATGAATCTTCAGATACATTGACGCTTCAGTTGAAAACAGTTTGAAGAAAGTCAAATCAATGTGAGCCCTTAGGGCTTCTGGAATTTTATATTTCACCAAAAGAGCGGTGTGGAACCTTTAATTTTTTTGATCTTTAGTTTAAAAAAAAAAATCTAATTTAAGTTTTTTTCAATTCAGAAGAATGGTATCTCACTGTTTTGAGGGGTAAGAAATGAGAAGCTCCCAAAACTCCGTTTTGATAAACACAAAACTCTAATTGGACCGATTCACATATCACTTAATGGGAGTTCAACACCCTTTCCTGGAAGCTGCAGAGAAGCAGAGTGAGGAATGCCTCTTAGTTGAATTACTTCAAGTGCATCGCCACTTGCCAAGGGGGGGCAAAGTAATGGGAGTAGTTGTCAGGCTCATGGATCACGTATTGACTGAATCATCTTTGATTAATCTAATGATGAAAGATCTTAAGAAATACCTTAGAGGGAATGAAGTCAAAAAGAAAGGAGAGAGCGTCACTGAATTCATTTTCTTTCTTCTCTTATGAGCACACTTGGCAATGGACACACACACACAAGCGCCCACGCCCACGCACACACACACACACACACCCACTCCTAAGATGCTCTCAGTTGTCTGTCCAGTTTTTTAATTTAAAATGCTGTATGAAGACATCTGTTTGATGGATTTATAGGATCGTAGAAGATGGGAGCTGATGACTTTGAAGATTTTCCAAACGGTCAACGGCTTTTTTCTAATGACAGGGTACCTCTATAACTTATTACTTAATTAGTGCCCACACAAATATATATCAGATACCAGTGTTTCTCACAGAATTTAGATAAACTGTGGGGGTTGCATGCCCGACCTTGTCGGGGGGTCAAAGGGCATGCCCCCCCCCGAAAAAAATGTTGTGCCTTTTAAAGTTAAATGCATCCCATTCTGGTCAAACAAAAAAAAACAATTACAGGCAAATTGTCCAAATATAAATTAATATTTGACCATACATGCCAAATTTATATGACTCGGCTGGTCCGTTTGGTGCTGCTGCTCGTCAGGAATATATGTAAAGTGAAAAAAGTGTCAACAGCCATAAATGAATGACAATAAAGTCAATGTCCTGTCTCTTGAAAATCAGCTTAAATTAATATTCAGTATAAGCGGTTACAGAAAATGAATGAATAACTAAATGAATATCCGTATGAATAGTTACAGAAAATGAATGAATGGATGAATGAATGAATGAACGAAAAAAATGTCCAGAACAAGCTGTGGCAGAGACTCTCCTCTCTCTATTTAGTGCTGTGATAGAACCTGAGGTGAATTATAATGACTTCTAGACTTTTATGCAGGTGAGGCGCTGCACTTCGCTCTCCCTCTCTATCGGAGCAGACGAGTGGCTCGTTAAGTGTCTTGGATGTACGTTATGTGTCCGCATTCCTGCGGTTGAAATTTTGTTGACAATATGTGACAACCAAAAGTTGGGGATATTATGGAATTGTCATCGCTACCGGTGCATCTGCCGCAGATCCTTTGTGTTAATGCGATAAATCAGTAACTCTTTCATGGATCATTTTCAAACTTTATACCCACATAGACCAAAGTGAAGAAGTGGATTGATTGATGGGAATGGTCGGCTGTATAATTCCGACAATAGGGGGTGATTTATCTCCGAAAGTTTTAGGGCCCTATTTTCTCAACAGTTGGTTTAGTCCAATTTTGCATGTGTCTTTGGGTGGCTTTGGCTCAGTGGGTAGCGCAGTCATCCCTCAACCGGGAGACCAGGGTTCCAGCCCAGGCCCTAACGCAACATACTGTGGGTCCTTGAGCAAAACCCTGAAACCTCAGCTCCCTGGGCGCTTCACCAGGGCCGCCCACTGCTCCCTCAAGGATTGATCAAATGCACAGATACATTTCAAGATGTTGTATGTATGTACTGTGTAACATGTATTACATAAAGTAAAAATGATTGTTATCATATCTATCTTTACTAGATCTATCTTGTATATATCATATTTTTTTATTTAATAGTTCATATTTTACTCATTGGGAGAGCTTTTCTATGAAATACACATTTTTCAGACAACTTTACATCTAATTTGAGGAGTTCATCATGGGAATTGCCTGTACTATGAAGTGGATTGGGGGCTATTGGGGGGATATATTCTTGCTGTTTGGGATGACATAATCATTGTTAAGTGTATGGCCTCTTGAGGTTTAATCCATCTTTACAGTCCACATATCAAGGCACATTCCCATTCCATAACCAGGCCTTTGTCCACAGTTGGACATTTTGGAAGTTTCGAATTTTTAAAGCTGGTTGAAAAACACGTCTGAGGCATTTCAGCTTAGTGGAGTACAAGCTTGTTCCACCTATCTGTCTTTGGGTCCACCCATTAAAACATCCATTCACTTGGATTAATTGCAATCATTCTCAAGTCCCCCATGGCATCTATTCGTCTATCCATCAGTTCAAATGCCTGTCCATTTTTTCTACCATCCAACCATTGTTCTGCTGCTGAGGACATTGATATGAAACAGACAGGCAGCAATAGGCATTGAGCAAAAAACAAAGAAAGTGGAAAGACGTATGATACAGAGGGAGTTCGTTGCAAAGTTATGTGTAAAATGCTATGAGATTAAAAGGAGGGGGAAAAGACGAGGATGGTGGGATAATGGCCTCACATTGTTGGTATTGACCACTCATCAGTATTCTCTACCTCCGGCTTTATGTCAGTAGAAATCGTCCTCTCTTAGTCTCTGAGTTTCTTCTTCTCATTTTGTATTCCCCTCATGTCTACAGACCTCCCTAATCATTCCTGTGCTCGTGTTTCCAGGGCATCGGTTCACTCTGTGAGGACTTTAGCTGGCTTTACCAATCAGACTACTGGGATTTCTGCCGTGCTCAAAGTGAGTGCGATAGTTCAACAACGTGTTAAATCCTTCATACAAACTCACACAAAAGTTTAATCACCCTTTCAAAACATGTGGGGTACATTCATTTGTAAAATACCTGGTAACATGTGCCTGATGCCGCCAGTCCAACACGTTTTCCAGGCTGAACTATTATGTATCTACAGCGTGGAGTGATATAGTTGAATGGATCTCAAATTGAATATGACATCAAGTGATTTCCATGATCCTCTTACTTTCTTTTTTTTTCATTTTAGTCTTAATAATGACCTTCATAAGGCGGCTGTGAGTGTATTTTCCACTGTATGTATTTGCAAGTTTTCCTATGAATACAAAAGCATCCCTTTGTTCAAACATTAACGTGACGGCCTCTGTGATACGTAGTCAAGGTCCAAGGCTAGCACACCTCCACCTTCTTTCAATCCCATACAACCCATTATAGACACAACTATGTGTTCCATCAACAAGACATAACCTTGGTGAGGAATTCAGCATGTAACATGGTAGTCAAGGGCAAATTCAGTGCTTGGATGTGCTTCAGTATTAAAGGTTAATCTTATATGGGGCATATCACACTCTTCCAAGAAGTTATTACTTAGAGACCAGGCGATGTCCTTCAGCATTGGAATGACATTCTGTATGTATTGTATGTATGTACCAACTCTGCTAGACTGAGTTATATTAAATGCTTCAGTATAAGACATCAAGTCTACAGAGAGTCCTCCTTCACAGTTGAGTCGGCCAAATAACAAACTTAACTACAGTTAACTTCAAATAAATTACTTGCAATGATCTTTTTGGATAGTTATCATCCCGCTGACGCATAACTGAGGGTTAAAGTTCTGCTAAGTTAGGTTTTAGTTAGAGGTTTATCGATCAATTGCCGGCTGAATGATCGGACTTGGTAGGCTTATTTTTATATAATGGGTGACCGGCCGATCTGACTCAGTGTGACCGATTCTGTGTTGGTTCCAGACCAAGCATGAGTTACCGTGGCTACAAACATCTAGCCAGCTTAGAAATCTTTCCCTGTGAATGAAGAAAAACACAAAGCTTGCAATTTGAAGTCCCTGCTGGGCCAAAATAAACTGAGTAGGAATGACCCCGAAAAATGTTTGGCACAACAAGTTTAATCAGACACTTAAAAATGAATTACCCCCAGGAACAAGAAGCTAACATTGGAAGAGCGGCTTAAGCTAGCGAGAGCGCAGAGCCAGCCTCGAGTCAGCTGTATGTATGTATGTATGCGGTCATTTATGGTTTTAAAGCCTTTATAAAAATTGGTAAAGAGCTCTAAAGATGGTAGAACTCATACCTGTATGATCTGGCTTCATTTTGACCTCTGCCAAATAAATTATGTTTCCACCTGCTTTTGTCTATTTGTTTGTCTGTTAAAATGATTTTACAAAAACTACTGGAAAGCTTTCCACGAGACTTGGTAGGATGGTTGGAGAAATGACAAGGAACCATTTAATTCATATTTCAAATTAAAAATGTTGACTATCTGAATAAAAAGCAGGGTCACAAATTTTTCTAAAACATTCCGTATGATTGGTACACAAGGTTTTAATAATAAAGCTAGCAAATCTAACCAATTATGTTCAAGAATTTTGCATTGCTGAAGTAACTGAGTAAATATTGTCTGTAGGGTTTATAACAGTTCGTTGGAGACAGTACATAAAGATGGATGATGCGTCTCCACTTCCTCCCTACCTCTGCAACGCATTAGTTCCATCTACTACGTTTAGAATCATATTTACTCGCTAACAGTTTGATTCAGCATATGTGACTAATGTGTTCACGTATCTCATGGAGTTTATATCAGATGTCCTGTTAACCGAGGGTCAAAATGGAACTTCAAATCAATCCTGTAAATTGAGGTAAAGGATGTAATGATTTAAGAAAAGTAGACACAGAAACACAGAGGTTAGCTTTGACACCACAATACTTTCATGTTGAAACATACTTTTTCACATATAAAACAATTCTGTACACACTTTTTTTGACTTGAAATTTCTTTGAGATTTTACTATTCAACACCAGCCACCTCAATCTTTCTAGTTTTATTCTAAATAGGGAGAAATACAGTAATCTGAAAGAGAACTGGGATAAAAAGAGATTTAGAAAAAGATTTCCAGGAAGGCTGATCAACTTCCGTTGAACTCCGTTGAAGTGAAAATACCCATTAATTAAATTCAAAAGCAGGTCACATGTAGACTCGGGTATTAGCAGGGGTTAAAGAGTTTTACTTGAAACATGTTGTGAAGCAGATAAAGAGTCAGCTGGAGGTCAGGGGTAAATGTGCTTCTGCCGGATTCAAGTCGCTGCAACAAAGAGACAGACGCACCGATGTACCAGAGAATTCTAGCTCTCTCAATACTCTGCACCAGCGTATTAATATACTACTGTATTCTTGTTTACAGTCGACAACCACAATATGACATCTATAAGACTGAATTCATGCAGTTGTTCAGAAGTAAACTAACTCATCCATAACATTAATTAAATAAGCCCCCTCATGACGTTAGATTTACAGTAAAAAGGCAGAGCGATCATCTCTTATAGACCTTATCAGGGAGCCACAATGAATCATGGCTACAGGAACGTAAATATACATAAATCCAAAATGTAAATTGTTTTTTTATGCATTCTTCCGAATCATGATAATTTACATCCCTGTATCTGCTGCATTCAGACGGCGTTGGCTTGCAATTAGGTGGATGCTCAGATTCATCACTAGTAATAATTACGGCTCATCAATGTCTCTTGTGTTGAAAAGATGGTATTTATCACCCTGTGAATGATTAAAGAGATCAGCCTTGATATGAATTCCTCTAGAAAGCATTATTCTGTCGTTGTGGTATCGGTGTAGGGTCATTAACATTCAGCTGCAGTCACTCTTCATGAAAAGACATGACAGGTTCGGGAATGTTTATGCATTAAACAAATAACAGTAATACATTACTGAGTCTTGAGTCTGCCATGAGGTGTCTGTCAGTTTTGTCATTTTGAAATGTATATCTGACATTGTTTAGGATCTCTTTTCCGTGGCAACGGAAGGGGCTAGAGTCCCTGTTAGTTGACCAAGAAAAGTTGCCACAAAAACGTTTTTTGCATGTTTCATTGTCTTGGTTAATGTCATGTTTCATAAGAAAAAGAGTCACCAGTATTCGTTAAGACTTCTTTACGTCTATGTTGTTTGTCAAGTAGATTTCATCCATTTCCACTAATGTGCTTGTTTGTTTGATTTTCTGAAGGATTGCGCTAAAAGATGTGAACCAACATTTTTAAAACGCTACACTGACGCTATTCATTATATTTGCAGACACTAGCTGCATATAGAGGCTGCAGCAGAGCTTCAGTGAACCAATTTATAATGTTAGATTCAGACCAATATCCAGGTTGGGATGCCTTTTGACCAATCAAGAGGCATTTGATTAGTTAAACTCTATCTTTAATGTCAGAAATTTTTTTCCAATTATTATCAGTTAATCTTTATTCCTTTAGAAAATACAGATTTCGGCAACAAAATATCATTCCCTTGTCATCCCTAATATAGATCGCCCATAAGTCTTACATATTCTTTGGCATTTAAAGTCCCTACGAAGATTCTCATGGGGAAAAATATGGGCTACTCGTGTTCTCTCAAGAATAAAAAGGCTTATATTAGTCATGTGACCATATCGTAAACAAGAGTCAACTGTTCAAATGGCAGATTCCCTTATAGCTTCCCTTATTTCTATCGTCACAGTTATGCTTTGCTTTTTAATGAATTTGTTTCTACTTTAAGGGATTAATTAAAACATTTCTGCATGTCTTCTATTTTCTCGTCTTGGGAATATTTTCAGCAGTTTTATTACAAGTCTTACAGGTGAGCATCCGTAGACATTTTCAGTTATGGTTATTTGGTTCAAACTATACGTTTTAGTTGAAAATTAAATTACAATCGGCATTTAACCTTAAAAAATTGTTTAATTAAATTTCTCATTCATTCTTGACCTTTCTTAAATCATCAAGCCTGAATGTGGTATCTTCAAATGTTTGTTATATTATAAATAATGTTGATTGTAAGAAGAGTTGACCTCCTAAAGCTCTGATCTGGGCTCTGTTGTGAACCACTCCCTCAAACCGCTTCTCCTCCTCCTTCTGGAAAGAAGGCCCCTTCCCCTTCCTCCTGCTCTCAAACAGAGCGCTCCAGTCCGTCTGAACACTTCCTGTTTCACTCCACTGCAGATCTACAGTTTGATGATGGGTGTAACCCCCACATTGAAGCTGACAGAGCTGCAGGAACACATGTTGCTTAGATCAGGGCTCCAACTTGTTTCAGCTAAGAGGAAGTGAAGCTCCCAACTGCAGTTGACACTCAGAGGTAGAATGGCGCAGAACGGAGTTCAGCTGGATCGGGAAACTTTCTCTTGTTCAATCTGTCTGGATCTTCTGAAGGGGCCGGCGACCATTCCCTGTGGACACAGCTACTGCATGGATTGTATTAAAACCCACTGGGATGACAAGGGTGAGAAGAAACTCTACAGCTGCCCTCAGTGTGGGCAGAGCTTCACACCGAGGCCTGTTCTGGTTAAAAATACCATGTTAGCAGCTTTAACCGAGGAGCTGATGAAGACTGGAGCAGCTGCGGATGATCTCCGCTACGCTGGACCTGAAGATGTGGTCTGTGATGTCTGCCCTGTGAGAAAACTGAAAGCCCACAAGTCCTGTTTGGTGTGTAGGATTTCTTACTGTCAGAAACATCTCCAGCTTCATTATGATTCCTCTGCCTTTGAAAAACACAAGTTGGTGGAGCCTTACAGGAATCTCCAGGAGAACATCTGCTCTCGCCATGATGAGGTGAAGAAGATGTTCTGCCGTACTGAGCAGCTGTGTATATGTTACCTCTGCTCGGTGGATGAACATAAGGACCACGCCACAGTGACAGCAGCGACAGAAAGGATTGAGAGGCAGGAGGAGCTCAAGGGGAGACGAAAAAACATCCAGCAGAGAATCCAAGCCATGGAGAAAGACCGGCAGATGCTTGAAGAGGAGGTGGAGGCTATCAATCACTCAGCTGATAAAACAGTGGAGGACACCGAGAAGATCTTCATTCAGCTGATCCATCTGATGGAGAAAAGAAGCTCTGATGTGAAGCAGCAGATTAGATCTCAGCAGGAAGCTGAAGTGAGTCGAGTCAAAGAGTTTCAAGAGAAGCTGGAGCAGGAGATCACTGAGCTGAAGAGGAGGGACGCGGAAGTGGAGGAGCTCTCGAGCACAGAGGACCACAACCAGTTTCTTCACAACTACATCACACTGCCACCACTCAGTGAATCTACAGCTCCACCCAGCCTCAATATCCGTCCTCTGCGCTACTTTGAGGATGTGACAGCAGCTGTGTCAGAAGCCAGAGACAAACTGCAGGACCTCCTGAGGGAGACACGGACAAACATCTCACTGATGATGGCTGAAATGGATGTTTTACTGTCTGAACCAGAACCTAAGACCAGAGAAGGATTCTTAAGATATTCATGTGACATCACACTGGATCCAAACACAGTCCACACACTCCTGTTATTATCTGAGGGGAACAGAAAAGTCACGTTGAGTCAAAAGCATCATTATTCTAGTCACCCGGAGAGGTTCACGTATTGGTTTCAGGCACTGAGTAGAGAGAGTCTGACTGGGCGGTGTTACTGGGAGGTGGAAAGGACTGGGGACGCAGTCCACATAGCAGTTTCATACAAGAGTATCAACAGAGCTGGGAGCTCAGATGAAAGTAGGTTTGGACTCAATGACAAATCTTGGGTGTTTGAATGTTTCCGAAACGGTTATAGAGCTTCTCACAATAATGTCAAAACTCCCGTCTCAGGTCCTCAGTCGTCCAGATTAGGGGTGTACTTGGATCAAAGAGCAGGAACTCTTTCTTTCTACAGCATCACAAAAAACATCACTCTGCTCCATAGAGTCCAGACCACTTTCACCCAGCCTCTCTATGCAGGACTTTGGGTTCCTCCTGTGTTTGGCAGGAGTTCTGTTGAGTTCTGTAAACTCAATTAGACGGACGCCATTGAAAGGATCAAAGCCGGTTGAATTCTGTGGTTTAGTGGAGCCCTGCTAGCTGGCCTGTTAGCTAGCGTTAGCACCATGACATTCTCTTATCTCTTTCTCCCATCATCCCAGCCTGTTGTATCAAAACAGTTTTGTGTTGTTGTGTGATGTTAAAATATCATTGCCCCCCCTCCACCATGTCTGAGAATCCGGCTGATGATGATTATTACTAATACATTTTGTGAAATGGAAATATTAACTGGAGTTTAATATTTGATAGATGTGTTCAGGTCAGATTTTGGTTAAAAAGAAAATTTGTAAAACTCGAATGTAATATGAATAAATAATATTCTATGTCAATTTCAGGTAATTTCAGTATATTTTTATCTTTCAAAGTATTGAATTTGATTATTTTATGCTAATACTGCTTAAATTTAATAATGCATTACCATTCATTACGTTGCTAATCATTGACCTACGCCAGCCTCGGTTAATAAAAACAAATCCTCTCCTCTGCATTTGATATATGGACAAATATTATTTGGTGTAAAATCAGATATAATGTAAACAATTTGGCAGGACCGATACCAGGAAGTGGAAAATATTATAAATTTTTTTTATCTGTAGTGACCAAATCTGTCTGAAAAAGTTCTGTATTTTAAATCAAAATGAGAGAAGAGTCTGGAATAAAATAAGGAAACAGGGTAGAAATGATTAAGCACAGTATTGGAGCTGCTATCAGTATTGGAGCTGAAATGCTATGAGAGAAGGTTTCACTGGTTTCATGAGCAACGGAGCAAATTTGACAGCCAACATATCTGCAGTACAAACCCAGTAAACACACGGCGTGGTGCTGACATGAATCAGGCTTTAAACCGCAATAAATACCAGTACATAAAATAATGCCTGAATAAGCTTCTTTTCCAATAATGAAGTTTGATGATCAGTGATGATTTAATGAACTGGGGAATTGATCAAAAGTCATGTTTTCATGTATATTTGAATCTGCTGTACGTTATCTTGATGGCGTTAAAGCAGCAGTAAGGGTGTCTGGTGGTTGAGGTAAGTTTTGGGACATTTCACCTCCTGCTGAACTCATGTCTGTGTTTCCTGAAGAAAGGTCTTTTAAGGTGAATTCAAGATCAGAATGAACATTTCTCTCCCTCTGGCAGCAAGGTTTCCACCTCAATGATCTGTCCCTGCTCCCCGCTTACTTTCTTAATTTCATTTTCTTTCTTCCTCTCTTCTACTTCAGCAACTCTTTGCTGTTCTCACCTTGGTGTCTTTTCTTCATCAGTGAAGCAGCAAACTGCTTGTGTGTGTGTGAGTGTGTGTGTGTGTGTGTGTGTGTGCCCAGACGTCTGTGTGATCTTTTCTCTGTCTGCCTAAATTTGGAGCATATGAAGTCATTCATGCGTGCCTGTTTTGTTTAGGGAGCCAGACTGTTTTGTAAAAATGCCCGAGGACGTTTGCCTGTACGGACCATCGTTTCTGTCTGTGTGTTAATATTTGTGGTGTGTTTTGGCCAGTGGGCCAGTGGTGCCAAGACTGGCACTAACCCGACAGGTAAACTATAATGCCGACTGGGCACTGAGTGTACACACATGGCACATGTTGCATGTCAGCGATAATCTTAAGGCAATAGTGTTTGTGTGTGCGTGTTTGTGTGTGTGTGTGTGTGTGTGAGTGTGAGTGAAACAGTAACCAAGACAATGAGACGCTTGTTGGCCAAGAATTTTGGTTTCCGTCATTACAGAGATGGAGTTGGACCGTTGCAACTGTTCACTGACACAATCAAAAGAATGACGATGTTTGGCAACTCATTGAGGTTTATTTTGAAAGTTTTTCTTGACCCGGTTTAGTCATGTTTTCTCTCCTGTACTTTCTCCTTAACTGCTTCTGTTCCAAGCCCGTTCCCTATCTCAAACACACGTCTGCCTCCAGTACTGGTTCTGGAGCTAGTTCAGAATTTTCCCTGACTGGAAAAGCACTAGAGGCATGTTATTACATCACTAAGGAGCAAGAGCCACATCATTACATCACAGAGACTTCAGAGACTCTGCATTATGTCACAGAGGCACTAGAGCCACACCATTATGTCACAGAGGCACTAGAGCCACACCATTATGTTACAGATATATCAAAGACACGTCATTATGTCACAGATGCTGTAGAGCCACGCCATTATGTTACAGAGGCACTAGAGCCATGCCATTATGTTACAGAGGTACTACAGCCACGCCATTATGTCCCAGAAGCACCAGAACACCACCATTATGTCAAAGAGGAACTAGAGCCACACCATTATGTCACAGAGGCACCAGAGCCACGCCATTATCTTAAAGGGTTTAAGAGAGTCATCACATCACTAAACCGTTAGGATCTCAGAGATGGAGCGATTAAAGGTTACAGCAACAAGCCAAGTACCCTGTAGTGCCACAGTGTTCGTGTGTGCGAGACAGAGAGAGAGAGAGAGAGAGAGAGAGAGAGAGAGAGAGAGAGAAAATGTGCGCACATCCTTGTGTTCTGTGATCAGCAGTGTAAATATGTGTGAGACGGACAGCTGTGTTTGAACAACCAGGCCCTGAAGCCTAAACATACACAAACAAACACACACACACACACACACACACACACACACACGCACACTGAAGCATTACTCTGCAGACATGACAAGGTGAAAAAACGACACACAAACACATATTAATATAAAGGTTGACTTGACTTCTGCACAAATTTGCTCTTAAACATTCTCATGAAGTCTTGAGGCAGCCAGCATAAAACACCAACACCCACAACGTTCTCTTTATCATTGTTTCGTCATGAAGGCGCAGGTCCCCATATTAATAATTCCAAACGAACTCGTGAGCAGGTCGCTCGATACGACTCAATCTCATTATCCCTAATGAGGGCTCCGTGACCTCAGTGACCTCTCAGGGTTAAGCACACTCTGGGAGAATGTTTCCGTTACATTTCTCAGAGTGGCGGATCATCATGGTGGGAAATCAAGTATCTGAAGGGTCAAATAACAGGGAGTCATCTGCTGTCTGTCTTTGACATATCCGCAATAGGGTCAGAGGTCACAGACTGGCGGGAGAGTACTTTGACATTGTAAGCCCATCGTGGGACCCTCCACATCTCCAAAGACCTAACATCTAGAAGCTGAACTCAGCTTAGAGGATGTGTTCAAACACACAGATGTGTGGAATCTGCTACTGCATGAGTTAGGGTTATAACTTTAAACTATTATAGTATTAGTTTAGTATAGAATTTTCTCCATTTCAATGAAGAAACAAAAATGTACACACTTAAAGTGAATTATATTTGTAATTAACCCATGGAGAGACAAGTCAATGATTAGCAATAACACTGACACAAAAACATTATTAAACTTGTTCTGTATTATATTAAAACACACAAACCATCCCAACCTTAGAGGAAATACAATTTCCCCTCTAGAAACTTTTAATAAAATATGATTAATTCATATCATTTTACACTTTTACTGACTCAATTCTTTGAACTAACATCAGTCCTGGCCATAACTATAAAATAGTCATTTATTTTCAGGATTTTAACCATTAAAATTAAATAATGTTCCTGTTTTTTTTCAATCAAAAAAAACCAAAACAACCTTTTTGTAACTAACACCTTAAAGGCCATGTCAATGATGAGCAATGACACTGATATAAATATATTCATACATTTTTTTCTGTATTATATTAAAAACACACACGCAACGCTTTCCCAATCTTAGAAGAAATACAATGACCCCTCCTGAAATGTTAAATAAAATATATTATATTAATATTAATTAACACTTTGACCTACGTGATGCAGGTTATAGTGTGTCCATGTGTGAGTGTGACTCTCAGGAGAAGGCATGATAACTGGTGACCAGGATAACCTTTTAAGAAAAATAGAGAAAAATGGAGAGTGTTGCACAGGGTCAAAAAGGGTCAATAGGCAATGGAGAAAAATGAAAAATCAGATGCTCTTCGGCGATAGGGCTAAAGAAATATAGATGGAAATAATGAATACAAGCAATGAATGTCAAACTTAATGAGATAATGTGTGACTTGATGGATGGCAGTCTGGAATTATCCGAGGCACTTTGACAATGGGTTAAAAATCCTTTATTTGATCATGGATAACGCCAAAGCGCTTCAACTTAAACGAGTATTCATCGGGGCATCAGGATAATTCTCTATTGGTAACTGGACGGACACACACACACACACACACGCACAAACTTTTTTTTTTACAGAAAGCACTCTCTACCATTCACACAAACACACACTCTACTCCGGTTACAACCATTGTCTGTCTTTGTTCTACCATACAGCAATGAAGCCCGACACAGGAGATAAGGATAATAGCATACATTCCCCCCCTGTCACGGGAAATTGCACCATGCCTTACAAAAATGTAGTTTGAAGTTTGAAGCTAAGACGTCAGATTGAGAGCCTAAAAACAAGGAATACTTGTTTTTTCTTTCCTTTTCTGACTGTGGTGTGATAACAACAATTCAGTTTTAATGGGTTTGAATGGATACAATGTCTGAAACACAAAATAAGTAAAACATTTTGTTTACCTTGTGAATTATTGACATATTAAAGGATTGAGGTTGAAATGAAAATAGACATCCTTTACAAAACTCAAGACAGTTGTATTCTCACTCCCATGATTACATCATTGCGTAATCCGTCCTTTCTCTCATAGCTGGTCTCCGATGTGACTGTGTTGATTAAATCCTAGGTGAATGACTCATTAAAACGTGTGGCGCTGCTTCACAATGTGTGTTCTTTGTTGGCTGTGCCATCATAAAGGTTTGATGGTTTTCCAGAGACGTACAAACACATACCGCAGGGGCTTGAATCAAAACACACCTGGAGTAAACGGAGAACTTACACACGCACATGCATTCTATACACTCCATTATTGTCCATTCATCATCCTCCCGGCCCACTGCGTTCCACGCAGATTGGTAATTGCTTAGTGCAGCTGGGAGAAGGTCTTAATGATGACTGCACGTCTGCAGGAGATACGTTCTGCATAACTGTTTGTGTGTGGAACTACTCAGAATACGCCACGGAACAACCCATGAACTGTGACATTCACCATGCAAGTGTTCAGGATTACCTTATTACACACATCACCGACCAAAGCAGAAGATCCCTTTAACCTGTCAGGACATTTCATTTGATTTGATGGATTTCATCCTTGCAGGATTAGATTTTATTGCTATTCAACACTTTTAAGAGGTTAAGATCGAAACCGTGCTGCTCTGTGTTTTTTTTCCTTCTATGTATAGACGTTGAGATATCAAAAGCTTTTCTTCGAGACATAAAACGGTTAAAACAATTTAAGTTCAAGAGACTGTGAATATCCTGCCTATCAATACATACAAAACAATAAACATCTGGTCCTTCAGCCAAGTAAAAAATCCTGCACAACAGAAATAACTTGATTATTTGATTTACAGTAGATCTCTAAAGGAATAGATTATCAAATAATTAAAAAAGAGATGTTAATTCCCTCCAAACTCTCATGAATATGTAAAGAGAAGCTCATTTGTGCATCGCTCGTCTCACGTGAAACGCAAGCGTATGGTCCTTCTCTTTCAGTAAAGGTAAAAAAACAATGTTTCTTTTCACCTTTCAAGATATTATCATCCATGACCAAGTAAACCAAACTTCTATTTTGTGTTTATTGTGGAAGTCAAAGATTCGTCTGAAGACCAGACACCACCATGTCTGGGTTGACGATGTTATTCTGAGGCAACTCCGATCAGCCAGTCCCCAAACCTCGGAATCAACGTTCATCTGATACCTAGATGAGTGACACTTGAAGAATCTCAGCACTAATAGGCTTCTACATCACACAAATATTTTGCCTGAGTACAAAAATATATATATATATACACAAAAAATGTATATATATCTATATTATGTATATATGTTTATGTCATACGTGACATCTAGCAGACTGAGCTTCACAGAAAAAAAAAGTTTCAGAATTCTCCTTGCAGACTTAAATATGTAAGTTTTGCGCGGGTAAATCCAAATTTCCAGATGTCCTGAGATCCCAAATAAATAAGAAATAATGTTAAGTTGAAGTCTTGCATTAGTATTTTTTATAGTCAAAGGAAAAACAATATATTGACTTAATATATTAACAAGATTGGAGATATGTCCTTAAGTGGCGGATGCATGTATTCAAACCTTTCAACCCTGCTCGGATGAGCTGCACATTATTAATGTAGTCTAGAGCCTAACACAATGAGTTCCGCTTAAAAAGAGTGTAGAAAACCATTTTAAACATGAATTCCAGGGCTTTTAGGGATTTGGTTAATTCTTAAGGGAGCTGTAAAGGAGTGACTTTATTTTCATTTTTCTATTGTTTGTTGTTTCAAAGTAAGTTCAAATTAATAATTTAAAGGGTTTATTATTAAACAAATACATTTCACAGAAAATTCCAGCGACATGGGGATAAATAATGGCTGAATTTTCATTTTTGGGTGAACTATTCCTTTAATATTAAAAGCAATTGGTTGGCTCTGCATAGTGCTTGTTTTCATGGTTTTTAACTTTGGTCTCTGAACAAAATGAAATTGAAAGTACAAACCAATCGAGACCTGCACAGTAAACCTACAGCGGGAGAACAGACCAGCACTAGAGAAACAGTGTCGCCGGGATGGTAAAGGCAAAATTTGCAATGAAAACAATAACAGCAGAAACAAGAGGGTCTGAATGCACGGAGGTAATTACCCAGGGCTTTGATATCCTAGACACACTCACAGTCCGACACACAGGGCTTTTCATACTGTTGTTAGCTTTGTTCAAAGCCATTGTTACTCTGCTACTCTAATTAGAGTGGAGGCTTTGTGTAAATTGAAGTGGGCCGCTGTGGAGAGCAAACTCGCAGGCAGTGTGAACCAGCGGCCAGTACAGAGTCCTCAATGTCCTTAAAAAAACTTTGTTTTTCCGCTGCTGTGGTTAAAGGTACTAAAAACATCCAGTTGAGCTCGACTCAGTTACAAAAAGCTTCATGGTTGAAAGAATCATCACGTTCTCAGGATGCGTTTCACCGAAGAACGACAGAAACAAAAGAAGTTTTTCAGCTTAATTCATATTCTTCTTCAAGCAAATCAGAAAGCTACATATTAGAAAGATGATTGAACTGTACGTGAGTTAAAATCCAGAATCCTTCATCTGATCGAATCCTAAAGAACAGAATGAGCTAAAAGTTCCTAAAAGTTCACTCAGTGTCTGAAAGATGGAATGATTGAACAAATTCTCATATCACCCTCCTCACCTAGTTAGTGATGGGTATAGCTAAACAACCCTCAGTGAGCACAGAGCCCTGCCAAGATAGTTCAAACTATAACTACAATTTAAAATCACATTGGCGCCATTGCAAGTTTTTGAGTTCTTTCAAGGAAACAGTGTTTTCCATTAGAAAAAGCTCCCTCTAGTGATTAAAATGTAAACTACAAGAGTAAAGTCTGATTCTTACTAGATAGATTTTCTCGCGTGCATTCATACGCAACAAATTTGGACTAAATCAGACCAACGTTTGAGAAATTATGGCCTGAAAACCTCGGAGATTAAGTGTCTTCTAACACGTTCCCGTCAAAACTAGCGTTAGCCTCCAGAAATTTGTGCATCGTCAACGTCAGGACACAAATTCTGTGTCAATTGTTAAAAACAATATGACAGGATGCCATGAAAAGTAGATAATTATTGTTATCTGACTTCACATATCAGTCGTAAAAATGTGCAAAGCATTTTAATACAGTTGTCACCAAAAATCCAGACAACAAGGGCCGTATTGACAATGAGCTAAAATAAGTAGGAGTTAACACAGAGAGGGCACACCGCCATAGATCATTTAACAAAGCAGGGAACATACACTGGAGAACTTAATAAAGTTATGGACACACTGGGCCTTTTAAAGAACTGCACTGTACAAATACAAGGCTGTTAGTCAAAGACAGGCACCCACCAGGGCTTTTAATAAAGGTATGGATGAGGCTATTCATCAAAAGAATGGGCACACTGGGTCGCCCTAATAAAACTGTTCTGATACCTGCTGGCCGCTGCAGGATAAACGCCGACACATTAAGGGCCCTTTGTCAAAGGTGTGGACACCTGCTGCGTGGGATAGCAAAGATGTGGAAAAACGCACGGACAGCTCATGCTTCGATGAAATAGAAAACACTTCTTAGTTTCATCGTATGTGACACGATCATTGTGTTTCCGATTTCACGCTAATGAAGTGAACATGTTAACACAAGGGAAAAAAGTGGGTGATAGGATGGGACTCCCTTTATTACGGATTTATAAATCTAAGTAGCTTACTAATTAAGTTGTAAACACTACAAATCATTAATAAGCCTCTTTAACTCATTAGATATAAAGAGTATCAGGGACCTGATGCTTGCCAAATAGTGAGCAAACTTATCTGTACTGCTAACTTGATATTACCAAATAGTGACCCACACTGATAAATTGAGAACCATGTTATGAGCTGTTTATATATGCAAGGCGCCACCTGGCCATCAGGAGGGGTAACCATTCCACCACCAGGAACAGCCACTGGGAGCAACCTGGGGTTTTGTGTCTTGCTTCGGGACACTTCGACATGGAGACCGGAGGAGCCGGGGATAGATCCACCGACCTTCATATTATAGGACGACTTCCCTACCAACTGAGCCACCGTTGCCCCCATTAGACGGAGGTTTGGCTCTCTGGTCCAGCAAGCACTGCAAAATGATGAACTGAATCTTTAATCTGAACATTATGAACTCCACCTGAGCGTTATTGCAGGTTATTGTGATAGAGTGCTTAGGATTGCTCAGATGTACCGAATAAACCTCCTCCCCGGACCCCGTCTGTCTCACCAGACATCTTTGTTCAACCAAATAGTCCATTCACGCCAGACTAAAAAGGTCAGGACGAGAGAAAAAGAGAGTGAGTGTTTCACCTGGTGTAAATGGTCTTGTCTAAAACATGACCTTCTACTGGTCTACAGGAATATTTACTGAGAGACATTACATACTTTTAGTTTTCATGTTTTCAAAATCTGTATTTGTGCATTAACTCTTCATTCCTTACACACCTGATCTTTGAAATGTGTTTTTTTATGGCTGCAGGACGTGTTTACCCTCTTGTAAGTGCTCGGTGAATTACCATTTGTTCTTAACCCGTTCTTAATTCGTCCTTTTTCATTAAACTTCTGGAAGCTCTACAAGTTTTGTTTTGGCTTTGGGCAGCTAATGCAAATTTTAAAATAAACGTTTTAAAATGTTACCGAGTATAAAACCTCCATTTTCCCTAACATTACCAATATGAAATGAAAAACTTCATACATATTATGTGTTAGGGAGGTCTAAGGAGTGAAATGCATGCACATATTTTGCAGGGAAAAATTTGGGATTAAACGGGTTAAGTGCTCTACTGAAGAAATGAAGGGCAAAAAAAAAAATTAAGGACACTAAAGCAAATCGGCATTAAGCATCAAAGTAGTAGGAGGGAACTTTAATTTAATCAAATCAAACTGAATTCGTCTGTCTTTCCATTTGCATTTAGACTAATGGACGTGCATGTGTATGCATATGTCACAGCTTCAGAAGACTGAAGGAAAGAATATAAACTGAACATGAAAACATGTTTACCTGTGACCTGCACAGAATAAACTGAACATGCAAAGAGACATACAGTCATTGCTGCTGCTGAGTTCGGTTCTGTATGAATGGATCGGCTGGGTTATTGATTTAGGATAAGTAAATAATAATAATAATACTTATAAATAGCAGGAATGACTGTTCAACTTCATCTATGGCTTGGATTAATTATAGTATCCGTCTAATCATCCTGTCACGATACAAATACCCCTCATGAAGAAGTAAAGACAATGAATGACATTTCATTCAGCCACATTTACGTTTAGACTCTCATCTGAAACGTTTTGTAGAGGACATTGGACTTGCATCTCAGGTATTAGGTCAGTCCCAGTTCAGTGAACAGTGAGAGGTGATGGAGCAGCTGATAGTTTTAAGATATGTGGTATTAGTGGTATCGATGGGCTTTCTTTTTTCATTTTACATAAAAACCAATACTTTCTCTCTTGTATTGCCTCTGCTAAGGAAGTTATGTCTTTGATTTTGTCTGTTAGCAAGATTACGGAAAAAATAATGGACAGGTTTGCATGAAATTGTACCCTGATTTAGGTTTTGGCAGAGATGAGACGTCACGCCACAGTATTTTATTCTTAACCACTGCCAAATAGGGAACCTTTCCGATTTTTGTTTTTTTAATTTCTCTTTCAATAATTCACCATTTTTCTTCAGATTTTATGGCAAATCTATGGTACCAAACAATGAATCATTGGAATGAATCATATCTGGAACCGGAAGCAGTTTTTATAATGGATTATGTGTTTTTTTTCTTACTAAACAATCCCCAAAAGTAAAAATTTAAATATACCGTTCTGAAACAGATTTTATTATTCCAAATGAATAATACTGTATAAAGAGTGTAATTAATTGACCAAAATTGACAAACTGTCAATTTCCAAGTCTATATGACATTATCATCTGAACTGCTTCTTGAATAACACCTACCTCTGGTGCATGAGGATATCTATTCAAATAAAGAAGGAATTATATTATTTAGATGGGTTCAGTAATTAGAAGCTTTCATAAATAAAGCAATATCATTGATTTTCATATCAATAATGTCTACCTTGGCAGATGTTTGCGCTCTCTGTTTTGGTTCGATGACAAAAACATCAATTGACAATATGAGAACCAGGACAAGCAGAAAGCATTTCTGAAAAATCTTAGAACCTTCTGCCCTGGTCCGGACTAAGAGAACCAAACAATAAGTTAGAACCGACCCTAAATGATGCATGGATGATGAAGTCAACAGATGCTCATTGAGATGTTCAAAATAGCAGAATTAGTACTTTATTCCTTTATTTTAATGTACATGTGAATTTCTACTTCTTCATTTTCTGTCCTGTGTATGTCAATGTTTATATATATATATATGTAAATAAATTTATCTATACATGTTTATAAGATATCATATTATATAGTATGTCTTACATTTTTGACACCTTTAGAATGTCTGTTTGTTGGAGCTGCTGTAACGACTAACTTCCCCTTTAGGAATTAATAAAGTTTCTCTCTATCTATCTTAATCTATATCTTCTGCTGATTATGGTGTTTAGAACTGTTGCCTCAGAGCAAGAGGGTTTAGGGTTTGAATCTACCATAATCTATTAGTGAGGAGTTTGAATGTCTTTCCCCTTAACTGGGTGCTCTGGCTTCCTCACGCAGTTAAAAGACACGCAGCAGAGGGGAAGTGGTTTATCTATGTTGCTCGTCGAATGTTTGTTTTCCTACGAATTGGGTGCGTGATGAAGTGGCCACTTGTTCAGACTCTGCCCTGCCTCTCACCTTTTGTCGGCTGGGATAGTCTCCAGCCCAAGGATCGGGCACAAGATAAGCAGTCACAGAGAATATTTCTAGTAATAATAATAATAATAATAATACATTTAATTTATAATGCACTTTACATTTGGATCAAATCTCAAAGTGCTATAAAAGTAAAAGCAGATAAAAGCATCAATAAAACATAAAATAATAACTATATAAAAACCTGACCAAAATGCAGCAATGTTAATTAAAGTTATAGGTTCTGCTAAAAAGGAACGTTTTAAGTCCTTTTTTAAATGTGTCAGTCGTCTGTGGAGCCCTCAGATGGTCAGGGAGGGCATTCCATAGACGAGGGGCAGCAGAACAGAAGGCCCGATCACCCATGGTGCAGTATTATAGTATATATATATATATATAATAGTAGTTGTGAATGCTTTCATAGATTTATTTTACTTTAAGTTGATTGTATTTATCACGGCCAAAGTACGTCAGCAGACGTAGAATTCATTAATTCTACTCCTAAAATCAGACTATTTAACTCTGCCTGCTGGAGCCACTGCGCCTATAGTGTAAACTATGCTGCTACGGGAGCTGAGAGCTGATGTGGAGGGTGGATGTGCCGCTGGATGACATTCTCTGATTATTTTCACTGCAGCATGCTGGTAAAAGCACAGCCACATCATCAGCACTCAGAAGGGGAGCGTTATTAGTTGCTCTAATTAATCCTCTGTTATTCCTCTTTCATTTTTTGCCTGAGCTTTAACAAGGACATTTTCTTAGAGTTCATCGTCTTAAAAAACAACAGGAGAGCGACATCAGAGAGTCTGGTACAAATGTAAAGATAATGAGTTGTTTATCACATTTGGTGTGTTAATAGCGGTTACTGATGGGAAGATATTGAGAAATAAATCTATGATTTCAACTCACACAGTTCAATCAAAATTAGGAAAAACGTCAGAGAGTAGATTGACTTTAATCAGGGCTTTTTGTTTCTACCTGTCTGTCTTCCTCTGTGTCAGGACTTAATATCAACTACCCTGTGTGTCTGTCATGGAAATTTCCAGTGTCTTCTTACCGCCTGTCCATCTGTCTACCTAAGTGTGTATGTGGGACACTGAACATACGCCACAGGATCAGAGCATTCACACACCACAGCAGGACGAAACACACACAGACACACACAAACACACACATACATACACATACACACGTTGTTCTTCTGAGAAGGTCAGCCTGCCTGTGTGTTTGGACGTGGGCTGACAGGTGTCACACAGCACCGGATAACACACATTGTCTTTTTTTCTCAGGCTGTCAGCTTTGACAGCAACCCACTACCTCAGTGAAACAAAGATCTATAAGAACACACACACATACAAAGTAGTGCTTTTTAATGATGCAGGCATATGCATATGTGTGCATCATTAAAAATAATTTCCTCTCAGGAATGTTATCTTTGTTTGATGATGGTTGAGAGAAAGAAATGTGATAAAAATGATCGTCGAACAGGAAAATACAGGCAAATATTGATTCTGCAGTTGTAATCAGAGACAGCTGAAATATTCTAATTTTTTTGTTCATGAGGTATCTTCAATTAATTTAAGGATCAAATAAATCGAAAACAACTCTGTCTTGTTCAACACTGCATAAAAAAATGTGAAAACTCTTAGCGCTATTTCAAAAGAGAGTAAATTAATATTCCTAACATTGTTTTTAAAGTGGGGTTTAGTTTGCTGCCAACACCGCTAAATGTCAAAACGCCATACAAATCTTTAGCACAACAGAACATCGGTGTGTTTAATACTCAAACAAACTGTGTCGGTATAGGGATGATAAAGCTGAAAAAACGATAGTCCATCTTTATTCCTGCAGGTAACCAACCACATCAAGTCTTATATCCTCTGGTATATTCAGAGTCTGACCTCTGTGCAAACTTTGTTGTCAAATCTGTATGCTGACAGGATGGGGATTCATTTAACGAAGTTTAAAGGAGAGCTTGCCCAAGAAGTACACACTGCCACGTCTGATACAACCGAGACAGTTAATATAAATCGACAGAGGCGTTACAATATTTACTGGCTCTGATAAAAATGAAAAAAAGCATGATTAGAATATAAATGAAATATTCTATCTACCTATTTCCTCACATTAGTGCACAAAGAGTCATGTTTAAGCAAGCATGTTAGAGTCAGAGCACGGACTCAGACACACAACGTTGCAACACTGATGACCAGTAAAAGATGAAGAAGTGACGCAGAATATGTTTTACTTATTGTCAGCTGGTCCGACTATGTAGAAAAGGGTCTTGTGTGGAATGAGCCGGTACTGCACAGAATGGATGAACAGAGATCGATGCACCATCAGGTGATGCAGGCAATTACGGCCGGTCTAGACTACATGATTGAACTCCAAATAAAACATGTTTTGGTTATTGGCAGCAGATTGCTTGTGCCTTGAATATGAATATGGAGTTGACGAACGACGATCAGGTCTTGAAGTAGGACATAATCAACAAAGAACAACGTGGCATCTGGGGTGCTCCATGACATCAGGACATCAGTTGTTTCCACTAGTACCATAGGTACCATGACATACTTGTGTTTTTTTTTTTTTTACTAAATCTATTACCAGCTCAGACAGTCCACAGGGTCCACTTTGTGAGGACAGGAACCGGACCACAATCTTATTTCGTTCATCATTCTTCTCTGAGCAGAAGCGAGCAGAAGACATTGCCTCTGTAGCCACGATTGAAGCACCTCCCCATCGACATCAAATCAACTGATCCCAACAAATATTTAGGGTCAAACTTGTAGTACTGTCAGTTGTCATGGCACCGTGATCAATTAGTTTGACATGGTGTATCTTTAATAGTAATCTGGAACACGCAAATATTTTTCGGTCTGAACCTGGCATTAGATTTACGCCAAAAACAAATACGGGAAAGTAAAACTTATTTGAGTTAGCTGTCATCCCTACAATATTTTGCTGCCAACAGGCTTCTGGTAAAAAAAAAAAAAAGCCAGACAAATCGCACCGCAAAAATGCAGCCGGGTGGTGTGGGACATTTTAGTTTTTTTTTGGCATTTGACATATTGTGTTTGGGGACCTACTAAATCTTGTTGGCATGCAACATTGCATGGTACAATGGGTGTTACAGCATCTGTTAATGAACTCCATCAGCTAATTCATATAGGAGCTGTATGTTCATGTCTCTTTGATAAATGTGCCCTTAAAGGTAAAAGCCCCCACGCAGCCGAGTATGAAGGCACACAATTAGCCACCTGAAAAATTGCTTTACCCCATGTCCAATAAACATAAAGGCTGCTTGCAGAGTGATTAAAATGTAATTTGCCATTCAATTACCAGAACAGCAAACGTCTGTCAAATGTCTTTTCAAAGCGTCATAACTCCTTCCCATCATTTTTCACAACATGTCTCGGGTTTCCCAGCATTTGACTCCAGCAGATGTTTCCTCTGCCAGTCTTTAATCTTAAACTTCCCTCAACAGCACCTTTTAAAAAAGGTGGATGCTCATGACTATATTATCTCACTGCAAACAAGACAATACTCTTAGCTGAGACCTCAGTTTGAATATCTGCTACACTGGCAGAAACTGATGGCATGCTAATGTAAGAGAAGGGAAGGAAAAATGGAGAAAAGGGAGAGGTGAGGAAGGGCAGAAAGAAGAAGTAAGGAAAGGACTTACTTACGTGATCCGGAGGCACCTCAGAGAGCGCATACCTGCACCGAGGAGATTTACATGTCCCTAACTAAAATGACTCATAACTTCTGCCTCACTACTGTTAACCCTACTTTCACACTGATGAAATAAATTACTTTAAAAAGAGGACAATACAAGCAGAGGAAAAGAAGTTAAAAGATATGAATATGTTAAGAAAAAGGAAAAACAGAAAATGGGAACACAAGCTGGAAAAGTGGGGGAAAGAGAAGATAAAAATAGAGTTTGTGCGCTGAGCTGTCAGCTACAGAGGTGTAGTGAATTCAGCTGGACTCAGCGGCCCAGGTGTTGGTACTGGCCTGCAGCGGCGACCAGCATGCACCTCTCTCTCACTCTGTAGGAGTTTGTGCTGATGGAGAGGAAAAGTTCTCACTTAAACAACAAGGAGGAAGCCCCGGAGGCCTGACCTTCCATTAACACACTCACACACCACATCAACAACAGACATGGCTGACATGTAAGCATGTGCACACTGATGGGGAGTACAGAAATACATTACTCACAAACACGGTCCTCCTCCCGCCTTCTTTACCTCCAGCCTTTCCTCAAACAGATGATGAGGCTCTCTGAGAGGGGCCGTGATGGAGCGACAGCTGTACTGACAGCAGAGTCCGACGGCAAGCACTGGCTGGATCATAGCCGACATCTCATGTAGATTAAGAAGTAGAATATAGAGGAATGTTCTGATCGTTCCTAAAACTCCCCTGTCTTTTGTAGCCCAGCTCAACGTCTAAGAATGACTGTAGTTCTCCGAACTTTTGAGGGACTTCCCCTGTCCATTTACACCGCTCTACTTTTACCAATTTTACCAGAATAACTTGACATTTTGTTTCCGGCATCCCAAACCAATCTTTAACCATGACTGAATGGAGGTCAGACATGTTGGAAAACACGGCTAGCTGTTTGGAGTCCTGCTAAAACTGTAACGTGTGACCCCTGAAACTTACAGGCTTCCACATGGCAGCCTCACTTGAGCGATTAATGCTAGATAGATTATTTCCACATCAGTACCATGTAGTACTAACATAAATATCAAATAATAATTTTATAAACAGGCTATTAGAAAAACTGAGTTCAGAGGTCAGTATTTAGAACTAGGTTCCACTTAAGTGGATCCAAAGATCACTGACATATCAAAATGGGCTAGGTGGCCAGGACTGTGATTCTTCTGGCCTAACAAAAGAATCCCATTCTCACGGTGCAATGATGTTTAAAGGACAAGAGATAAAAGGAAATTCAAAGGGAGAGAAGAAAACAAACATTTCCTGCTTCCTTTTGTTTTGGGCTTTCTGTGATATCTGGATTTAGAGCAAAGTGAGTCCTTGCTCCTCATATTTAATATCTCTGCTGTGAAATGGAGCAAAGGTACAACTACTTTTATTGTGATCATTTAAATTTTATGAAACCTGAAATGATCTGGTAATGGGCTTGCTATGTTGCGTGCCAAAAGACCTAGGCAGTTAGTTTCGTTTGGCCTCGGCAATGGATCAATAAAATGTTTCCTTTGTGAAATATTTTTCTCAATCATTCAGTTATTTTGCACAAAGGCATCATGAAAAGACAATATAAGAAACCGAGAAACAGCCAGTTCCTTCTCCCCCCTGTCGTTATTGATGCATTATGTTTCTGTCAAATACATTTGTAGTCAAGTTTTTATGTTGATAGAAATACCTGAACAGCCACAATCTAATATATTTAACAGTGAGTAGCTCCATTTCCTGGATGCAATGCATTGTGGGACTGCCCTTTGCACTGACATACATTCAGTCATCATAATATATGTGGGCAGTGTGATCCTATACTTAATGATTGACATTTATTTTCCTTATCACTTAAAAGTATTTTATCTCTTCCTCTCTTGCTGAATTCCTTCTTCTCCAGTTTATTTTTCTTCATTTTTCATTACTTGCAGTGGCACCCTAATTTAACTTCCTATAATCGATCCAAGAGCCTGAACCATCCAAAGAAACAATTTCACACAGTGAATGAACCAGGGTCCAGTCTAATCTGGACCAAGACTACCTCTTTTCCAGACTTTGGAGAAGGTGAGGTTTCACACCTGGAGTTTTGGTTTAAATCAAACTGAAAAGTCATAAAGTCCAGACCAAATGAGGTAGATGTGGAAGCACCCATTAGAAGTTATCTGTTGTATGGGATTTGGACCAGGTATTTGATCACGTACCAACAACAGCAGACTTGCTTAAGTCGTAAAAAGCCGATACTCTTCTATTTGAGGGTTTTCTGAGAACTGTGATTTCCTCAGCATCCTCAAAAAAAGAGCTGCCCACAAAACGAGGCAATCAGTTTTTTTGTCATGCAGACCCGTCAAGATTCGAATTGTCCATTCATCAAAGGTGCAGTGTGGGAGTGTGCAACTAAACCTGCATCTCAGACAAAGTGTGAGATGCTTCCACTCTGTGGAGTGTCACTGCTCATATCTGGAATGTACACCAAGAGTGAATCTGCAGAAAAAGACTGAAACACAAGACAAACACAACTAATAAGTGAACTGAAACTCTCTGAGGATATGCTGTTCTGTACAAGGTTCTTGTTCTGTCATGTTTCCGCCAGCGGGGGATGTCAAAGCTAGGATTTTAGATCTCAGTGAAGTACAACTTCATTAACAAATTATTCTTTAGCAGGAGACTGGGTATAACTAAGGGAGCAGCCTCATTTAATTCACAATTTGCAGTGGATCCAAGGCTGGTGTTGTGCTCACCTTACTCCGACCTGGTAGGTTCAGTGATCTAAGTTTGTAAATGGGGTTTACGGGTCCCAAATGGGCCAAGAAAGAATCCATTCGATCAATAGTTGTAACACCACTCCTAAAACATAAACGTATATGATCTGTTCTGGCCTTTGACGAGAGCCAAAACACTTTTTATTTTTGTCTGCCCGGAAGCTCTCTTTGTTTAGTTATCCCAAAGCTAACTAAACAAAGCTCTCGATAGGTGATGGTGTAAGTTTTTTAATAAAGACAGTATTTATCTGCCCATAACATCAAAACTATCAGAATCTATTATTGACATTTTGTTTTTTGCAAAAAATAAAAATCTGTGGATGTAGTTTAGCGGAAGTATTTGGGAAATGTTTGTAACAATAAATGCAAACGACTAATCAAAATGAAACGCGGCAACATCTGCTTCTAAAGTTATAATTAAATAGTTCAGATATATATCAACTGTGTGTCACAATGAAATTCTTTATGATCTGCATCAATAATTTTAGTGCACCAACTTTTTGCTTTCGCAGTCTTCCTGAAAGAGTCACAGGAGTTTACGCCTGCACGCTACATATGTTGTGTGAATTTTGAGGGGGCTTATGACCCCTGAGGCCTCTTCTGCAAGCCCTCTGATGAAGTTATGGCTGTATTCTCAGTGGGTGTTGGACTTTGCCAAGTTTGCCTCATGTCTCCCATCCTGTTTCTGATATTAGTGGACAGGATCTCAATTAGGTTGATGGCTAATTTCGGGAACGTGTCCGTTTTGGGAAGCACAAAATTGAATGTCTGCTGTTTGCTGATGATGTAGTTTTATTGGCCTCATACTTCTGATGTTCAGAATGCG